>CAJQZJ010032284.1:1161983-1187818 GCA_907164525.1 Lophiomys imhausi | reverse complement strand
TCCTCCTCCTCCTCCTCCTCCTCCTCCTCCTCCTCCTCCTCCTCCTCGTCCTCCTCCTCCTCCCCCTTTTAGTCAGCGTCACTATGCACTATAGGCTGGCTTGGAACTCTAGATCATCCTGTCTCAGCCTCATAAATACTAGCATTATTCTCAACTCTTGACTTCATTTTTACTTGATCATTTATACCCAAGCCTTATTTCTCTCATTTCTAGAGAAGGAAGTTAGTAATACCTAGTACACTAGGTCAGGGTGAAGAAGAAGAAAACAGCACAATGAAATGGCCTGCACCAAAGTTCCCAACTGATGTACTGTGCTCCTTCCAAGAGGAGGGAAAGGTACAGTGATCATAGGAGGCTAAGGTGGGTCAGGGCCGGAAAATCATCACGGCTTGTTGTTTGAGGAGTGACTGTGGTATGGTTTTTTTTTTAATATTTATTTATTACTTCAGGTTACATCTCCATCACAGTGCCCTCTTTCCACCCCTCCCAGTCCCGCCCTCCCACTCTCTACCCCCTTTCCCTTCCATCCCACTCCTCTGGAGTGGAGTGTCCCTACATAACAGTCCCCTACCACAGTTCAGCAGTCATATGATGGCCAAGAGCCTCCTCATACACCGGGGGCCTACAAGGCAGCACCGCTAGGGAAAAGTGTCTCATGATAGGAAACAAAGTCTATGTTCATGTTCCCTTTGGTGCATTGGTTGTAATATAGTTATCCTGTACTATATGGCTAAAATCTGATTATAAGTGAATAGATGCCATGTGCATCCTTCTGAGTGTGGGTTAGCTCACTCAGAATGAGCTTCTCTAGTTCTATCCATTTGGTTGCAAATTGCATGATTTCGTTGTTTCTTATGGCTGAGTAGTAGTCTGTTGTGTGGATGGTCCACAGTTTTTTAATCCATTCCTCAATTGAGGGACATCTGGGTTGTTTCCAGTTTCTAGTTATTACAAATAAGGCTGCTACGAACATAGATGAGGAAACTTCCTTGTGATTTGGTGAGGAATCATTTGAATGTATACCTAGAAGTAGTATGGTTGGATCCCGAGGCAGAGCTATTCCAAGTTTTCTAAGATATTGCCGGACTGATTTCCATAGTGGTTGTACAAGTTTGCATTCCCACCAGCAATGGAGGAATGTTTGAAGAGAGTATGATTCCCATCATGAGGACACTCTCATCCAGAACCACAAGGATGTGCTAAGCTGAGCCCTATGCTTCCCTGTGAGACCCTGCCCCCATCTTGAGTCTCAACTCTTCCATGTGTTGACAGGTCAGAGAGACGGGGTTTCGCTTGCTAGTTATTCACTTGACCCAAGAGAAATAAGTGCCTCTAATTTCAATCTGTGCTTTCTAACACTAAGATAAACTTGTAATGATCTGCCAATATGATGCAATTATAGTACCTGAAGAGGTCAATATTCAATCAGCAGCCCCGTTCTGAGTGCTGCTTTGATCATTTGGTCAAAAATTTCCTTTCTTTAGATGCTTTGTAAACCCACAATTGATCGAAAAGTTTAAGGGTTTACAGCTGGGGTGTGATTTCATTTTTAATTCAGTTTTTAAGTGGCACTTCACACTCTGGCCAAATAGGAGTCTCCCTTGGGAAAATCCCAGACACAGGAGACCAGAGCTGACATTTCCTTATAGGCTTCCTAGGCAGAGCCAGATTCTAAAACCTGATGTAAAGGAGGAGGGTGTGTTCTCAGGGAGTTGAGAGAGGTCAAGGAGCCCCCTGAAAGATCCCTACCAAATGTGTTTTTCTGATCAAACTCTTCAGTTCTTAGGGGGAAATGCAGCTCAGTGGAGGTTAGCTTGCTTGCCTAACATGTGCAAGGTTCCCACATCCAACACTGAAATAAGCAAAAAGTCAAAGAAATTGCTGTTCTTCTTCTGGTCTTCCCCTGAGTGCTTGCTTCCTCTGTCTGGCTTTGTCTTTCCCTTCCTGCTCTCTTAGAATTTCCTCTGGAAACTAGGAAAGTCGGCGTTCTCCCTCTTTGGCATTCTCAAGCAAACTAGGGAAGCCCTTGTAGTGAACCAAATCAAACCATTGAGTTTTGCCCAGCCATGCCCGTGGGAACAGCAGCTTTGATCACCACAGTAGGGCTGGCTCATGGAAGTAAGGTCTGACTGAGAAGAAACTGGGTAGTTTGTCTATACTGCAGTCCAGGGACATGAACAAGGGTGTTTCATTGAACCTACGTGTTTGATTTGGTTCCTAATCAAAGTAGAAGGCCACGTCTTTGGTCTTCTTCTCATCTCCCTCTTCACTTCTTACCTCCCTCTCCTTATCACTCTTTCTCTACATTTCTCTCCCCATAACTGAATTTACCTATAAATTTAACTTAAGCTAAGTTCAAAGGTAAACTTCCCCTGCGGGTTTTGATTTAGATTCACAAATCAAGATTTACAATTAGAGACTTGGAGTAGCTGCTTCAGGCTTTTCTGTGCAACATGCCTTTAATCTCAGCACTCAGGCTGAGGCAGGCAGATCACTATGAGTTCAAGTACATCCTGGTCTATATAGCAAGCTTGAGAGAGCCTATCTCAACAATATACATACATATATACATATTTATACTTATGTTTATATATGTGTGTATATATATTTGTAATATTACATATGTAACAAATAATAAATATAAATTCATTATATATGTATATTTTATATATATACACAGATACATACATATATAATAAATATATTTATTTGCATTATATTTATTATCAAATATATTAAATACTATTAAATTATTCTTAATATTAGATATTATTAAATATAATAAACATATTAAATAGTATTTAATATAGTAAATGTGTTATATATGTACATGTTATACATACATATATAATAATAAATATACATTATATAAATATATATATTTAAATGAAATTCTCATGGCTTTTATTTTCATAAATAAGATCATATCTTAATTTAAAACACATATAGCTTTCTGTCTCAGAAGTCCCTTCTTACAAGACTCTATCTAATGTAGTTGTAGGCCCTGGAGTTTTACAAACAAGAATATTATTTGTCATGTCAAAAACAAAACAAAACAAAAAGCACATGTATGTAGACCCATCAATAAGGGAATTATTGGATAAGACTTGGTATAGTACTATATGTAATATTCAATGGTAGGTGAATTAAATCTCCATTTATTGTCACAGAGAATGGTCAGCAGTGTATTGTCGCATGAGAAAAGTAAGTGACAATGCCAAGCCCAAAATCTCGTATCAGTGTTTTTCTTTTTAATACAAGATGTGAATAGAAATAAGAGGTGCTTGTGTGGCACATGAGAGATGACGGACACATTCTTTGCACTCCTTTCTGAGGTACATGTGTAAGCTTCGTAAACTAACAAAGATTACTTATGAGAAAGGAATCTCTAAAGCACGGGTAGAAAGCAGGGGACATTGAGGCTGGAGAAATACTGCATACACAGAGCTCTAAGTTCAGACCCTCAGCACCCAGGCAAGCACACAGGAGGTTGTACTTACAGTGTTGGATAGGGGTGCTGGAGGTAGGAGGATCTCTAGGGCTCTAGCTCCAGGATCAAAAAAATGAGCAAGAGGATGGCTGAGGAAGACACTCAAGGTTGACCTCTGATCTTCATGCACACATGCGTGAACACATGCACACACACACACACACACACACACACACACACACACACACACGCACACACACCACATACACACACTCTCACATGTATGCAGATATATGGAGAAGAGTCTGGCATAGTATCCTGCCTATGACCAGGTTCTGAGAGAGCTGGGATGACACAGGTTTTTGGTGGGAGCTGGTGATAGGACACTCCTCAAGCTGTTGCTTTTGGTCACATTGGATTTGCCTTCGTTTCTTTTGAGATGAAGTCTCACTTGGGCTCACTTGTCTGGCCACTCTTCTGTCAACCTACGAATGGGTTACACTGTGCTAACCAAAGAACTTCATGGCAAATGTTTAACCTACCTCATTTCTGATACTTCTTGAACATGAACATTTTTGTTTCTCCTCTGTTGCCTTAATAAACACCATGACAAAAAGCAACTTGGGAAGCAAAGAGTTTATTTTGGCTTATACTTTTCAGTCCATCACCAAAGGAAGCCATGCCAGGAGCTCAAACAGGGCAGGAAACACAAGGCAGAAACTGTAACAGAGACAATGAGAGAAAGCTGTTTACTGGCATGCTCCCATGGCTTGCTCAGCCTGCTTTCTCATACAAAGCAAACTCACACTCACCTGCCCAGGTGTGGCACTATCCAGAATGGGCTGAGCCCTTCCACATCAATCATTAAATCAAGAAAACAACCCTATGGGCAATCTAATGAAGGCAATTCCTTAATTGAGGTCCCCTCTTCCCAGATGTGTCCAGCTTGTGCTAAGTTGACAAAAACTAACCAGCACATGGAGTTATTGGCAGACTTTAAAAAAATAGTAGAAAAGAATGTTAGACTTGGAGGAGGTTCAAGTTAGGATCTGTGTTGAGCCCTCTGGTACCATATGCATGATCTTGAGTAAAGGACCCAGCTTCACCAGGAATGTCTCCTGAGCATGTCTCGCTCTGGACAGTGGGAGGCTTAAGCAAAGGGTCCTACTGGCAAAAACATACGTGTCCTGCTGTTTACAAATTTTAAAATACCTTCTTCTTCCTGTGCAGTTATCTTTCTCTTTAAAGGAACACGATCCATGATCTTCCCATGTAGAGATCCCTGGGTTGGGATGATGGGCAATGTCTTTCTGCCTCATGTAGGTTGCAGAATGGCTTGTGACAGGGACAGTCCATGGCTCTTCTGCACCCTGTCTCCCCTCCCCCATGCCTAATCAGGAATCTTCAGACTTCTGGTCTGTTGGTCACAGAGTCAATGTTCCCATGGGCTCCTTTCATTGCAAGGGACAAGTCTCTAACAAGCCAGGAACTCGGTCTCTCTGGGATTGTTCTTGTTGTCCTCATTATTCACCCGGGGTACAAACCAATAATCTATTTTCAGAGTATTTTTCAGTTGTAACTTGGATGTTCAATTTCATGCTTCTCTCATCTGGCTTATGCACACACCCCCCCCCCCACACACACAGTAGCTCCATCTTTAAAGGGCAGAGTCATTATCTAAATGACAGGAACATTTTCTACTTTAAAGAACACAAAGGGAACCTACTAACAGTCAGTATTAGCGTTCTGTCTAGCTGTACACATGTTCTCTCATGTAATACCCAAAGCTGAGGTTCAGTAGGGACATCCGGCTCATCCAAGATCATATGGCTAGTGAATGGCTCACTCATTGTTAGTGGATGAACAACTAGTTACTAGATTTAGCACAACATAAAAAGGTCTTGCTTTGAATCAAAAATATTATCAAATGGGCTGAAGGGACGAGCCTAGTGAATTTCTGTCCCATGAAGCCTAGAGACTTCTCTGTGTAGGATTTCACAGACAGGCCTAGAAGCAGCCGCACGGCCATCTCATTCAGCTGTAAAACTCTTCTGAATTCCACTGCAGGGGAATGGATTCTATAACATGCTGCTTCAGCCACTGTTAGTCTCTGATGCCAGCATTGTCACCCGTCCCTCTGCGGGGCCTTGCTAGAGACCCTGGGTTAGCTCCTATAAGAAGTGGCATTTGAACAGGCCTTGCTGTTCCCTTTCAGATACATGAGCTATTAATTAATTTTAGTTGTAAAGAATTGGGACCTACCCTGTGTCCTTTGTGCATGTGCTCTGGTATTCTTTTGTCAGAAAGCACTTGGGCCCATTGTTCCCACTCTTCTCTTGTTCACATTAAAATTTTCATGACAGTGCATATTTATTATGTGCCATCCAGATTTTGAGTCCTGTTTACTGGGATCTGGGGCAGTGGCAATCTTTGGAGAAGCCGAGGAGAATGGTTCCGCAAATACATACTCAAACAGACAGCTT
The DNA here is from genome assembly GCA_907164525.1 of Lophiomys imhausi. Lineage (NCBI taxonomy): Eukaryota > Metazoa > Chordata > Mammalia > Rodentia > Muridae > Lophiomys > Lophiomys imhausi. The sequence goes on along the minus strand of CAJQZJ010032284.1, from coordinate 1,181,905 downwards.
AACATGAAAATGAGCCTTGTGTTTTGAGTGGTATTTTCTAGTGCAGACGCTAAGGGCGGGGAAGAGTGTTCACTATACGGATATTAATCTCCTCTCCCCAGAAAAAAAGCAGCAGCGAGATGGATCACCGGGTGTTTACCTAGCACAGAGCATGCAGTCCACGCTCATCTGTCTTCTATTCAGTCTCCTCTCAGAGAGACGTTGTGGGCGAAGCCCACTCCTCTGATGGCAAATATCACCAGTGACAGCTTTGCAAGTGCCCTTAAGAGCTTGTCAGGAAACTAATCAATGTAGCTTTTCACAGAGGAATCTACTTGATCAATATCACCAAGCAACCCCAGACCTAACGCACAGATCACATAAGAGCTGCCATGATCAATAGAAGTCATAAGGAAAATAAATTCTTGGGGCTGTTTCAACGAATGTATCATAAGAGCTTTGTGCTGATAGCCCTTTCTCTGAGAGTTTCCCAAACATACCAAAGCAATAGGAGACACTGTAGCAGCCATGGGTGCTCTCACACAACGTCTTGAAACAGGACACATTCACGGTTCACTAAGGAACTACTGAACTTTGAACGAAAACATATTCAAATATGTCCCCCTATTTTTTTCCTCACCAACTAGATTGTGAATGTTTCCATGAGGGGGTTTGTTTTGAAATATCAGGAACAAGGGCACAGGTACACCATGGGAACACTCGTAAATTCTTTGTGAGTCCCTCACCATTCCTCGAATCTCTCAGGGGACACATGGTAACCAGAGGTTAGTCACCCCAACATCTGTCTTTTTATCCCAGGGTTCTTAGAGAAATGCTACATTTAAATGTAGTGAACTTCCCTGGAAAACTGTCTGAAATGTAGATGTTAGGAGATGTTGAAATCACTATGCATTCAAATTTACTCATGAAAGTAATAGTAGCACATTGACACATTATGCATCTTTTCTGAACTCTAAATTCTGTATCAGTTATCTTGTTTCTTAACTAATTACTCTACAGTTTAATGACTTAAAACAATTATTACTTTACTTATATTCATGGTGGTAGGAGCCTGTGTGGGAGGGTGTGTAAGAAGCCATTCTTACAGCATGGTAGATCAGGAAGCAGAGAGAGAAGCCTAACCCTCTCTAGGCTATAGCCCTCAGTGGCTCATCCCTAGTGCCCTTTTTCCTCCAGCCACGCCTGACCTCTTAAAGTTTCCTCAGTCTGCCAAAATAGAGCCATCAACTGTGCAACTAAATGCTGTGGATGGTATTTCAGATTCAAGCTACAACATTTGATTAATTTCATGATGAGCTCTCTCAGGCTGTGTAGTTGAGGGGTCTTGTTAGGCAAGGAATTTTGGGTAAAAGGCACTAGACAAAGCTACTTCAGGGAGAAAATGATTGGTTTTATAAGTGGCTGGAATTTGAGGTGTGCCTACTCTTCTCATTTAGCAGAAGAATTAGATTAATCTGGAAACCAAGTGTGAATATGCCTCCAATCCACACACAGGATGATTAAGTAGATAGTGTTCATCTTGTGACACCTGGTCTAGAAGTTCAGGTCAGCATGTGCTCTCCAAGCTCATTTACTTAAATTGGGCAAATATTTTTGAGCATCTGTTATAGACCAGGTATGGTGGATATATAATGACATTGAAAAAAAAAAACCAAACAAACAAAACCCAATAGACTTTATCCTTGACATTCAGAGTTTGATGGTCTAAGAAGAATCCCTTAATGAAATTTCTCATAAGTTCCAATCCAAGAGATGAATGTATGGTCTTAAAAGGGTTTGAATAACTTGTGGGAGGGAAGTACCTCAGACTTGCCATAGGGAACCTTTGAATTTCACTCATTACGACCTTTCCATGACAAATCAGAGACAAGTGGCTCACCTCTGGCAAGAACTTCCACTTTTTATCTAAAAACAAACAAAAACATAACTAATTACACTACTAATAATGGTGAAGAGTTTACATGTTCTATATTCTTTTATCTCTTAAACACACCCAGTGTCTGGTGTCTTCAGATTCTGTGCCCATCTCATTTTCCAAGTGTGCATCCATTTGGAAAATGTTAAAAAAAATTATCTCCCACTCACTTTAAGCAACCTTGATTTTTCTAGCCCTATTAACACCTTTTCGAAACCTTATTATCTCATGGGTATAATAGAAGCTGATCTGGTGAGTGAATACAATATGACAAAGGGTAGTTATGATTCCATGATGGCAATAAAACAATGACATTCTCACATCCTGTTGGAATGCAAGACATGCACTGGTCATTCATAGTGATCCAAGAACACTGGTATGCCACAGAGCTTGTGGAGTTTAGCATCAATGCATCTGTATATATTTATGACCTTTGTTTAACCCCACTCCAAGCCTGATGAGAACTTATAATTCTTCTTCCTCTTAACTTTCAGAGAAACCCAGCAGTCAGCTGGAAAGAACCAGTGCACTGACATTTGTGAATGAGCACACAGCCCTCTCTCATTGATCATTTTTCCCTGAGCATCCTCTGAGAGAAATACATATAAAATTCTCAGGGCAAAAATCTTTTCTCTGACAATGAACAATCTGTAGTTATATCCTAGATAAGCCCAGCTAGACTAAAAAATTGGTTACATGTCAGATAAGAGCTTGGAGGGCAACTTGGAATTTCTCAGGGATGTAAAATATCCCTTAGATCTAGACCAAACCAAACCAAACAGGAGAAAACCAATCCATTAATCTCCTTGCTTGTCATCAGAAAAGCAACCTTTGAAAGTCTACAATATTTTGATTTTTCAAATAGAAAATCAAGAAGAAAAGTCCTTGAAAGAGTCAGTTTACAAATTTGTGTGTGTGTTATTAACCTGGGGGTAGGCACCTGTGGAGAAAGCTTCCCACACCGAAATGCTCTTGGCTTTTATTCCTCTTAGCATTGAACAGCTAAATGCAGTCAAGTGCTAACTCTGAGGCTGGCAAAGGGGAGGTGATGCTCTTCGGAGGTGTTAGTCCCCTGCCAGGAACCATTCTTAAAAATATCACAAACCTTCAACATGTGGGTAGTTCTGAAACATTACATACCTTGAGAAATTAATAGGCTGAAGTCTCCTAGCTCTGTGTTATCTGGAAGGAGGCCATTACAAAAGCAATGGAGCTGGGGCCTGGCCAGTGGGTGAATGTGTATCATTAAGGCTGTTTTTGAATTCTATGGTTCAGAGATTTGTGTTAACATTGGGCCCTAGTCTCAAGATCAACTCTTTCTGGGACAGATTTTCCTTCTGGGTCAGCTTAAGAAAAGTGAAGATGCTCATCTGACAGGATTTCTGAAAGAATAAAAATGACTACCACCATTAAGGTAACATCAATATGATGTCAGAAGAGGAGTTTTTAGCATCATCTCTGTAGAGAAGCATGACTTTTAACAACTGTCCACAGACAAAAGCACTCATGTGAGAACTGAGTGGAGAAGTCCCCGTGTGCCACCAGAGCCAAGAAGGCAGCAACAGACGCATAGATGGCTGTTGGGCAGAGTGTAGGAAGGACTGTTTAGGTGTATACCCCATCCTCCAAATTATCACAGTTGGGTGCCAAGTAAGACCACATGGACCTCATTTTCCCATGGAAGAATGAAAGAGTCTGTCAAGGAAACATTTGACTTCCACAGCTACCTGGACATTGCCCCAAAGTCCACTTTTTTTTTTTTTTTTACTCCGTACAAATTACTGAGGTGGTAGCATGGGTGAAAGTCAAGAAGAGATTTGGAACAGGGAAGAGAGGTAGGGATTCATGGAAAAGAGCGCTGGAAACTCAAAAGGGGGGTTGTGAATCCTTCTCACCACTTAATGGAAGCCCACCTGTGACTGACCTATGGGAATGCTCCAACCTGGGTGTATTTATACATACCATCCTGCATTTTTGGCTCATTACACATTTTCCTGTGAAGAAAAAAGTACAAGCTTCTGGAGATGGCTCATGAGCTTGCCTGGAACTTGGAGAAGGAAAACAAAGACCATGTCAAGACACAACTCTGGATAAAACCAATTTGAGGCACTCAACACTTGACTTGGCTTTGTGGGATCAAGAGAAAGCACAAGATCCCTCATAGCTCTGAGAGGGGACAAGCTATAGAGCATGTGTGTCCATACAACAGCCCATCAGAGCCTCAGAACCACCAGCTGGACTTCCTGTGATGGCATTTCTCCCCAGCACCACTCAGTAGAAGCTGAAGGAGGGATCACTTCTTTACATGAGGCAATAACGATGTAAGACTTCAAGAAACCTGAAAAATCAAGGAGACATGACACTACAAAGGAACATAATAATCAGATACTGGACCATCAGCTAATGAATGGATGAACAAAATGCATTATACCCAAATGAATTAGATATCCACACCCTTCAACGTGTGTTAGCTTTGACAACACTGTGCTTAGTGAAAGAAGTTGTCTTGAAAGACCACATAATACATAATTCCATCTATATGAACTATCCAGAATAAGGGCAAATCTGTGCACTAGTGGGTGTCTAGAAGTAAGAAGACTGTGAGGAAGTGAAATGTGGAACATGACTACTAATGGATACAACATTTCATTTGTGGTGATGAAATGTTCTGAAATTGTGCCAGACACATGACTTCCTGACTATACTAAGTTCACTGAATCATACACTTTAAAAGTGTAAGTTGAAGGTGTCTGGGGCATACATCTCGGTAAGGGTGTTGTTATACTAAAATGACCCCAACAGCACTTGGCACTGTGTGGTACCTGCATTAAGTGTCTCCTAAATGATGTATAGAGTGGTACTCTGTGAACCTCCTTGCTCTAGTAACAGGAGATTGGATCCATGCATTCGAGGTCCTTATCTCTGGGGCTGGCTACAAGGATGGAAACTGTGGTGGAAATGGTGAGAGATGAACTCGAATGTAAAAAGTGATGCCTCTCATAGCCCCTATCTATAGCCTTCAAGTATCAGTGATCATGTTATTTTCACATTATATCCTACTATTCACAGGGGTCTGGAGACATGGTTTAAGCTCACCAATGATTCAAATGATAGTACTTATTAAGTGGCCAGTAGACTTTATTGGTGAGCAGCATGGACCACTGGTAAGGGAGTTGAGCAGTCTCCCTCTGGTTAAGAGTATTGAGAAATGCAAATTTCCCCTTGCATGGCCTGTTGGTACACCTGGGAAGAGCCAGCCTTCAGTCCAGTGCTGTTCACTCTGTCTCCCTTACTCTTTCCCTTCCCAGTTACTACTGAGCACCAAAAATCAGGAGCCAAGAATTTTCACTCAGTTTTCTGGAGTATAAAAACTACCTTGGACCTTCCTATGGAGATGATACAGAATCTCTACTCCTAATTAGCTCCAGTTCCTTGTATTTTGAGCACTTTGGATGGATGGGAAAGAGAATTGGATAGTCTGAACCATGTCTCAGAACTCTGCAGTAAAACCCTATCCATGTCTCTATTTCATGAACCCTCTGAAAGGAGACATCTAATTAGCTCCCTCTCTATCTCCAACCATCTGTATATTTCATATAGTCTTCCCTTACAGTTAGTGTGGAGGTACAGGATCAATATCATGGCTGTACAGATGAGAGAATTCAGGTGTAGAGAAGCTGAGCTTGTTTGCTGTCACTCAGTAGGTCAGTTGCAAGCTGAGATTCAAACACGCCCGTCTTTGACTATGAACTTCAGTTTTTCTACGCCCCACAGAGCCAATAAGAGAGGCTGACTTCACTTTCATTTTTTCTTTCTCAATAATAAATATGTAAATGTATCAATGCATTATGGGGAAAAAAGTCCACTGACAACAATGACATGGGAAATACAGGTTTTAGGTCATTCTCCTTCAGTTGGTCTGTGGTGAGATGATTCTTTACAAGAAGCAAAGTCAACTGTTACTTCCATGGTGGTAAGGCATTTGAATTTTACATATACATGTTAAATTTAATAGATTTAATATTGAATTATATATAATTAATTGAATTAATACATATATTAAACTCAAAATATCTAATATATTCAAAAATGTATCTGATCCATCAAATAGAGTTAAATGTTATTATTGGTACTAAAGAATGAATGCTGGTACAAGCATTTTTCTAAAGCTTTCTTGAAATAAATTTTTTTTTAGGGAGGGGATTATCACCTGTGGTAGTCAACCTTCCATTATTTATTGCAACAAAATGCCTGGGATAATCAAGTAGAAAAAGGAAATACCTATTTCAGTCAGTCTCAGAGGTTTCCACCTGCAGGTGTTGACTGAGTTGCTTTTGGGCCTCTAGCAAGGCAGCACATCACAATGATAGTGTGTGGTGAGGGAAGCAAGGACAGAGCAAAGGGTGAGTGTGTCCCTAGCTTCTTCAAAAGCACATCCCAGTGACCTAACGTCCCTTCACTATGCTTCAACACTTCTTAACCGCACCAGAGATTAGAGAATAAGCCTTTAGCACACGAATCTTTAGGGGAACACTCATTCACACCACAGCACTACTCACCTAAGTCAGTGACCTCATCACCTCTCCACATGGATGGCTCAGCTATCTAAGGGTTATCTCCTCTTTCTCCAATGCCCACAGTCAGACCGACAGTAAAGCCTCATCATTTCTAACTTCCCGAAGAGAGGGTTTCCATCTGTCACAACTACTGCAAGGTCAAAATGATTATTATCTCTCTTAATTTTAATTTTTTTTAATTTATTTTGCATAAATACATTTCCTGATATTTACAAATGTGCTCCCTGTAAGTGTGGCACCTGCAGAGGCCAGAAGAATGCACTAGATCTCCTGGAACTGGAGTTGAGGATGATTGGAAGTTACCGTGTGGGTGCTGGGAACTGAAGCCAGGTCCTCTGTGAGAGCCACAAATGCTCCTAAGCACTGAGCTATGTCCTGCCCGATAATGATCTCTTGATGAGTTTATGCATAAGGCTCTCAGATCCTCTATCCATTCGTCCGCTCTTCCTTCTTCTCCCCACACTCGAGTCCTTTCTATTTCATTTCCTAACGTCCTTCATTCGTCTTCCTTCACTGTTCCTTTGCCAACAATATTCTTTAGCTTGGCCTGGGAAGTTCTTAGCTATCTGCTTCTGAATACTACCCTGGGTCATCCCATTCTTCTCTTTATTTTCTCCCTGACACTCAAACTGATCTTCTCTATCGGTCAGGTCAAGCTGGGACAATATACAACCCCTACACCTCAGCGGCTTAGAAGCAGAGTCTCGGATATCTCTCAGGCTATATATACAGGGTGTACCAGCAATAGTAGACTGGGGATGGTAGGAAGCAAAGCACAATGGATATTGCATATAGGCCACTGAGGCTCCCTCCCACCTAAGCATGACACATGCTCACATACTCTACTGGCTAGCGAAGTCACAAATCCATGCCTATGTTCCAAGAGGCAGGGAAGCTCAGCCACCGCTCCCTCTCACATTCAGCACTGGGCACTGTGCTTGCTGCCTCCGTTCATGGGCTTTTAAGGATTCCTGTCCACTGCTAGAACACTGTCTGTCTTAGTCACTATTCTATTGCTAAGGAGATACCATGGCCAAGCCAACTCTTATCAAAGAAATCATTTAGTTGGGTGCTAGCTTACAGTTTCAGAGGCTTAGTCCATTATTATCATGGCAGGCAGCATGGCGGCAGGCAAGAGTGGTGCTGGAGAGAGTTCTATTAAATAGTGCTACTCCCTGGTGACTAAGCATTCAAATATATGAGCCTTTTGGGACCATTCTTATCCAAACCACCACATCTTCCTTTCATTCTTTATCTCCCTATCTTTATTTAGGAGGCACCCTTTCCTCTTTGGGGTATACACCTCATTCACCAGTTCTAAGCCTAATAATAAGGCAATAGTAAGCTTAACTGGATTAAATACCCATTATAAACAATCGTAGTCACATATACATGTATAACATTTTCCATCATTACAATTTGATCTTTGAGTGTTTTTTTTTTAAATATCTACCTCCCACACAAGACTGTAGACTCTATGAAAATAACGAACATGTTGCTTTTGCTTAGCAGCATAAAGACAACAACAACAATTTAACATGTTTTCTGTGCCAGCCACAACCCCCCAGGGTATTTGACACAGTATCATTCATAGTCTTGACAAAAGCCTTTTCACTAAGTACCATCATGGCTACATTTTACAGCAGTGGTGGGGGGGGGGGGATGAAGGCATAGACCCTTTCCATATTTATGTAGCTAGTATGTACTGGAAAGCCAGGATTCAAACCTAAGCCTTCTGCCACCAGAAACATGCTGTCACCCACGACTGGTACTGTTCATAGCACTTTAAGCAACTAACGCCTCATGGTAACAACACAGATGCTCAAGAACTATTTCCTGAAGAACTATTTACAACTGAAGTAAACATGAGTTGTACAGAGCACACTCAGGGAAAGACTCCCCTGAAGTCTCTCTCTGGCATGTCAATGGTGGTGGTGTCTTCCACAAGCCTGGCTCACATGGTTCCACCACCGTCTCTTACCAATTGTAAAGAACAACTCCAGGTCAGGTTGGCACAGTGTCATTTTCTGTGTCATCCTTGGCAATGTGTGGTACATGGTTTTTATGTGTTAGAGTGATCCCTTTCATAGTTTATTAAGCAACGAGGTAAGAAATGGTGCCAGTGGGGATTCCTACCAATAGGCTTACAGGAACTTATTTATGTGAAGAGCTGAGTCCTGGGAGTGCAGTATGTCCTACTGTTCCCTCTCTGTTCTGAAATTAGCTTCTCTGTGTCAGAGAAAAATGCTAAGGTGCTTAAATCTCCATGGTTACACATAGTTTAAATTAGCAGTGAGTCATTGTTTGGAATGGGAATGCCAGCCCAAGGTGACATCCCAAGAAAAAAAAAAATGACTCAATGAACTTTATAAACATTGCCACCTAGTTAAGATTTCCTTGAAGGTTTGCAATCAGAGACCCATATCAAAGCCAAGAAGGGTGGTGGGAAATTTTGAATGTGTTTATCAGGGTGGCTGGCGTACTGAAGTTTGCTGGGAGGGCTGAAGCCTGAGTTCCAGATGCCATATGCTCATCTTCCAGAGGGGTGATGTACTTCACAGAGGAGAGACACACCAGCCACCACTGTAGCAGTAAATTTTTATTTATCAATCATATATTTATTAATACTTAACAATTACCTAACAATTGCCTATAAAGTTCCTAAATTCTAAAACCCGAAACTTAACTCTAAAACCTAATCTGTAACACCCTAATACCTATAATACAAACACTTAGCACTAACCTAAGGTTTCTCAAAAGGATATTTTCCTCTGGGCCTGGATCTTAATGGATGGCTGTCCTTCACCAAATCTTTTAGTCCCAAAGTCTCTGAATTTTGCTCGCCAGATCCCAAGACACTTTATCAAGCAGGAATTATCTTTGTGGTTTTAGAGACTATTCATTTATCATATGAAAAGTCTCCCAGGATCACCTATTCAGATGCCTCAGGCCTGCAAGGATTTTGCTTCAGTGCTCTGTCCAATCCGAAGCCCCTGGGCTCTGAGGGGAGACAACTCCCTGCCTAGGAGCTCCAAAACCTCAGGGAGAATCTGTCTCCATATCCCCAACGGGTTGGGTCGATACAAGAGGCTGAAGAAGCCTCCCTGTGAGACTGATGCAAGTTTGTCTGCCAGAGGAGGAGGAGGAGGTGAAACAAGAACAGGAGCGAAGCACTCTGTCTATGTGAATCTTGTCTTAAAAATATCTTCACCTGTTGTAATGAATTGGCAACATGATTTTCAGCAGAAGCTTTCGCACACTTTCAAGTCATGCCTCTGGGCTCTGTCAAAGCTTTTTGCAGAGGGCCAAGAAATGACAGGCGATCCGGAAATTGTGATCTGGAGGCTGGCACCTCAGGGTATGTCCCTGTCCTCAGTCCTATGATCAAAGACAGCCTCTGTCCTTGGCGGTTTCCAAAGGACATGTCACATCGGAAGTAAGTTTTTTTATCTTAAGGACCAGGCTTTTGCTATTCCAAGTTCCCTATGCTATTAAATGCTATCACTAACCCCATCACACACCACCTTGACAATTCTTTTTGCACCCAGGACTACAGAGAAGTGACCTCAATTTCCCCAATTCCCTGAGAAGGAGGAGGTAGATAAAACATTCCATGCAAATGCTTCTTAAGGGCAGAATCATACATATGTGGTGTGGGAGGACATACCTTTGAGGATTAGACTGTCCTGCCCCTTGAGGAGAAAAGAGCTAGCTCACAAGAGCATCCTACAATTACCCAGATGAACAAGAAGACTTGTGCCAGTGGCAGCCAATCATCCGTCCTTAGAAGTGGGAATTTACTGAACCAAAGCTTGATGGGAATGATGGTGAGGAAGTGGGTCCTGGGGTGTCTGGGAACACATCTGGAAGAGGGAGTCCCAGGAGGCTGAGAGACCGCCTCAAGCCTCCTCATCTGGATAGTCTGTCCTCAGAAGGTTCATTTTTATTTTGGCTTTCCATGTTGCCTTTGGTAGACTTCAGTGTAAGGTGATCTGACACCTGGAAATCCTGTACAGTTGAGTTCTCTCCACAACAACAGGGTAGGTCACCAGAGGAGAAAGATATAGCTTGTGGCTGGAAAGTATTAGTTTTTTAACTCATCTTGTGCCCTTTGTCCCTACTCCTGGCATCTGTTTTTGTCTCTGATTCTGAGCACCTGAGTGTTTGGAGACCATGTGTCAGCATTCTGTTCTGGCTGCTGGAGCTTTACTAGAAACCCCGAAGCAAAAACATAGCAGGGTTTATAGTGGGGAGCCTAGCATATGATCCCTAATCCAGGACCACTGTCTGCGGATGCAGGCTCTAGACATGCACTCTTCATTTTCACTGCCTAGTAGACAGGCCCACCTGCCTGACCAACCTCTGGCACATTTGTTAATTCCTTCAATACACGAACACTTATTTTATACTTATTGGCCAGATACTCTGCTGCAGAGGACATGGTGGCAAGCGAATTAGTCTGTAGTCCTCAGAGGCACCTAAGCTAGAATGGATCAAGGAAGGTCAGAAAAGCCCTCAATTCTCTAGAGTAAGCTAGCAAATACCTAACCTCTGTCACCTCACCCTCCATCAGCCTCAAAGCTGACGTAGGTTCTTCAGGGTCTCCTTTCAGGTCCATGTCATGGTTTAAATATAAATAACCCACTCTGTTTCATGTGTTGAATAGTTGCTGGTGCTGCTCTAAGAGGTTTGAAGGCTTCAGGAGATGGAGCCAGCCTGGAAGAACTAACTTAGAGAAGGTGGATCTTTAGAGTCTATTTCTTCCCCTGCTTGCCCTTTTTCTGGACCCTCCAAAACCATGAACCAAAACAAATCCCTCCTCTCTTAAATTGTTTATCTCGTATATTTTGGTCACAGCAACAAAAAGTAACTAATATAGTCTGTGTTAGGGCCCATCCCTCCTGGAGAGCCATAGAATCATTCTGTTACAATGCCATGGGTGATAACTAAGCCTCTTTCTACGATCGTAACACCTCCCACCTGATGCTACTCCCTCATCCCTGCACAGGCCAATCCCTCTTCCAGGACACCTCAGTGTTTGCCTTGTCATGCCAAAGACCTACCTGAGGATTCTTTCATCAAGGAAAAGATGGTTTTCTTATTTTAGAAATTGGCTGCATAAACTTGAAAGAAGGCTCAGCAGTTAAGAGCACTTACTGTTCTTCAAGAGGTCCCAAGTTCAGTCCCCAGCACTCACAATGGGTAGCTCACAACTACCTGTAACCAGCTCCCAGAGACTTAACCCTCTTCTGGACTCCAATAGCCCCTACACTCACATGCACACCAGCAGGTATACAACTCTACAAATAATTAACATAAAGAAGTCAGAAAATGCTAGCAGAATGGAAACATGGAAACTATCAACATCCACAACAGCAGGAGGCAGTAATTAGTTTCCATGACTTGGAGCAATAACCATAGTAAGGACAATGGTAAATCAAATGGCATATGTGTTGTTTCTTTGCTGAGTTTGGATAACAGGAAGTTGAAGCATGTTTTTTCAGATGTTTCCAAAATCTGGTGCCAAACAGCAATGCTTTGATACTAAAATTTGAGTTTGTCCACTGAAGGACTTTGTCTCAGGTCTGGGAGGCAGAGCAAAGATGAATCATCCTATTAAAGGGACAAGACCATGATTGGAGAAGCAATAACAGCCAACCTTTTCTGAATGCTCTCTGTGCATCTGGCTCTGAACAGAACTTGCCAGGCACTTGGATCAGTGAACTCTGAAAAATGCCTCAAACCACTTAGTTTGCAGACAAGAAAACTAAAGCCTGGGAAATGCAAACCCTTTTCTAAGCCATGAAAGTATGGTAAGTTATGCCAGGCCAGGTTCCAGGCCAGGATTTACATGATGATGCCAAGTTTACACTCTAAGGACTTTAGACTGTAACATCCTGAAGAACTATAATTGTGGGTGTGGGGGGAACCTAATACCTGACCCCAAGCCTGGTCTTCTCTCTCTGTTCCAATTTCATATTATTGTCTCCACCCTCCCAATTCCAGCCTAGGAAAGGACAGTCTGGAGAAGCTGTGTTGTCCTGTACTCTAATAAGGCTGCATGATGGGTGAGGTATCTAAGTCCCTCTCTACCAAATTAGAAGAGAATTATTGGGATAAGAATGTAATATTTGCAGGTGAGTCTCCAATTCACTTAAATTTCCTGGTCTCAGTTACTCTGGAATACTAAGAATCAGGAGGTTCGTTGGGCAAAGACCAAGCATTTCAAGATGCAGATCCTGGGCTGGAGGAATAGCTCAGTGGTGGAATGCCATGCCCCATCACCAGCATAGCACAAGCAATTCAACAAACATACAGGTTCTTCTCTAACCAGAGAGGGGTTCCTTAAGTGCTCTTCTGGGCAATCAATGGACACCAACACTGAAAAATTGTGAGTTACCCAGTCCAATAAAGTGTATTGTCTGCATCAGCTTAGGTATCCTGTTTTTCACCTAAAAGATAAAGTGCAGAAAGGGTATTTGGGCATTCAACAGGTCACACAGCTAAGGAGGCTCTCTGAGCTTTGCACTGTCATTTGTATGGTGACCAGAATCCTGTTGCCATTAATTACCCATGCTGCATGGTAGCATTTGAGTTGGAGCTTTTAGCTGGTGCTCAGAGTCCTGAACAAACAATAAAAGAAGAAAGTCAGGGAGGACACGGATGTGAAGCAAGTCAGCTTTGGGATACTAATGTTGATGTCTACTAGGGAATCTGATGTTTCTTCTCAACCCAGAGTCACAAATGAACTAGAGACCACTGTGGAGTAGCTGTGCAGTCTGTGGAATTGCTTCTCTATTGGTGAACCATTTACTTGATGATTCACCTTTAATTTGAACTTTGCACATTGAAACAGCATAATTTCTTGAAATCTGCCCTATTATTGATTAGACCTATGTAAATATGTGTATATTTATGCATTTGCTAGTGCTATGTGGATGCCTCAGTTCTGTTGATTTTTCTAATTGTCAGTGTCTCCCTTCTACTAAGAGATCAATAATAATAAAGATGAAAGGCCTAAAAACGCATAATCACTTTCTGCTCCCAGCTTCTATTTTACGAATAAAACATTGATGTACTTTTTAAGTTGGCCATCACTCATCTGGTAGGTTTTACAGACAATAACAGTTCATTAGTAATATCTGGTGGGGAAGATGTATGATGCTGTAAATATTTAAAATCAAATTTGAAAAAGAAGACAGAGATGAATGCACAGGATGGTGTGGGAGGGTTGAACATGGCGCCCAGGGCTATGCTTTTCACAGCCACTTCCACCAGGGTCCTGTATGTATTTTCTCATGTAAGTCCCATGGAGGGAGATCTAGTTACGTAGCTACCCAGAAGGACCAAGATGATTGTCTTAGTTACGGTTTCTATTGTTGTGAAGAGACACTATAACTATGGCAACTATTATAAAGTAAGGCACTTAAACTAGGGCTGGCTTATAGTTTCAAAGTTTAGTCCATTATCACCATGGTGGGAAGCATGGTGGCACACAGGCAGACATGGTGCTGGGGAAGGAGCTGAAAGTTCTACACTCGGATTGTCAGGCAGCAGGGAGAGAAAGTGACACTGGGCCTGGCTTGAGTTCTCAAAAACCTCAAAGCCCACCCCCACTGACACACTTGCTACAACAAGGCCACATCTACTCCAACAAGGTCACATCTCCTAATTGTACCACTCCCTATGACCATGGGGGCCATTTTCATTCAAAACACCACAATGATGAGCACATTGTGGAATGACTACACGAAGCTACTATCTTTCTAAAAGGAACTCCTTAGATATTGATTTGGATATCATAAACTTAGTTCAAGGAGGATTCAGGGCAATACCATGAAGACATAAAAGCTCATGCTAGAGAAGAGAAAGCTAAATGTACGTATATCCTTCCAAGTCACTGCAGGAGGTAAGTGGGTTCAGACCATGGGAGGCTCTTTAAGAAACCCAAGGAAACCTAATGGGCCAGTAAGCCACATAGTATCTTTTACTGTCCCCTTTGCTTAATGGGGAGTACAGTTCCTAGACTTGTGTTAATATTGACATTCCTAGTTGACCCTGAGTTCAGATCTAAAATGACCTACAGAATGTCCACTATGTATAGAAATTTCTTTGTGTTGGTTCCCAGACAGATGGAGCCCTGAGGAGGGCAGAAATTTGCATATGAATCCCCACTCTTTATGTGGCCCAAATTAGAAAGTTGGATGTTCAGCTGTCATGGGCAAGAGGTGATCCTGGAATGGCCTTGTAGAGGTAGAACAGGTCAGCTGACACAGAGAGTCCATTATACCATCATCATCTTCTTCTAAAATGCCACACCTCAGATTTTCCTTCAGCAACACACCCAATAATTAAACACAACAGAAATTGGACATATAACTACCATATAACCAAACTAGGAAAGCAAGGCCTTGGAAAACAGTTAGCCTTGAAGATAAGCAATGGTGTTGCCAGATGACAGGACTCAGCCAAGGAAGAAATGGTTGTTAGAGATGATGTCTGCCTATGATAGGATGATGGCCAGGAAATGCCTTGGGAATGTCCCTTTTCTAGTCACTTCCTCTTGCATGTCTTTGAAGGATTCTGAGCCTCGGGGGACAGGCTGTGGAATGTTTTGTTTCTCAGTGCTGGCCCAACTCTCTAGCCAAGGCTATCTCTTATGTCTTTTCTTTTCTAAAATTTCTCTGATCGCTTCCTGGAAACCTGGCTTGCTTTCTACCAAAATATGAATCTGTGCCCTGGTGTTATTAATCAAGAATGGTGGGGGAAAATACATTTTTTTGATGGAGAATTCCTGAAGTCAAACTGTTTTAGCTAAAAGAACGAACTCCTAAGCTCTCCCCAGCTCCAACAGCCGAGTCAATATAGTCACCGAATGTCAGTCCATGAGGAGGACAGGCCATCTAACTCAATGTCCTTGGTTGGTGCAGTTTCAAATCATGTCTCAGAGATAGAAACCAGTTTCCTTGAGGTCATGGCTGTGTGACCTTGTTATATGCTGGTAAAAGGAGAGGGTGGCACAGTTTCTAAGGGACATTAGGGCTGGAACAGAACCTGGAGATGTCTGCTTGATACAGGGCAACAGACTGGAAGCTTTTGGGACATACTCCATCTTTGGCAGAACAGAGCCAGGATGGACATATTTAGCACACTTGCCTTTGTTAAGAGGCCTGGAACAAGTTTCCATTGGGCCATAAACATATTGTGGCTGCCTTGGTTCCATCTTTTTCCTATGCCAATACATGCTCAAAAACATGGGGCATAAGCTGCCATCCTCTCTGTTTAAATGTACCTAGTGGTGAGATGTTTATGAATATGAGAGGCAGGTTATTCAATTTTCTCATTGACCCTCAGTTATCTTTTTATCTGTCTGTGAATAAAAGTCTACCCAAGTGACCTTGAACTTTGAGCTAAGGTTAGAAGCAATTCGCACAATGAACTGTAACATTTGAATCACTGGATTTTGCTGGGTCTCATATCTCTTTCATGGTCTTGACCATTTTTTTTGTCTTCACTTTCCTGTGTTGGTTTAGTCACTTGACCTCATAGAATACAAGACTCAGAACTGATTCTAGGGTTCTGAGCTAGTGGTCTGACCAACAGTGAGTGATCCTCAGAAAGTTGTTTAACCTTTGTATATTTTCTTGTATAAACTCAGCTTCATTGGTCTTAATGACATCTTAATAAAACTCCCTTTAACTCAGAGGACAAGTATATAATCTTTTCTTCTATTTTTTTAAAGTGAATTCCTAGCCACTTCTTCTACTTGGATTCTGAGAGCAGGAGTTACATTTTTGATAGTTTTTATCCGTCTATTGTACATAATAGATAATAATCTATAACATCATTATAATAATGCACTTACTATTTGTAGACACCGTAATGGTGCTTGAAGAATAACAGTTGTTGTATCATCATATAAAATAAACAGATAGTGGAGGAGGTACATTGGCCATGCAGAAGCCTCTAGAACACACTGATGTTGTTGTGGTATAGAATGATGAATAGGTGGGGTGGAGTGGATGGGGTGGAAACTCACATTCCTCCTGTTTGATGAAAACTGAGTCACTAGTGTATAGACTAAAGTCCTCAATGAAGGCTTTGCATGATTATGATCCAAACAGAAGTATGGAAAATGCCAGGTATGAAGATGACCTCTGAAGAAAAGGTGTCTAGTCACTATTCAATTGCTATGAAGAAAAACCATGACCAATGCAATTATTGTAAGAGAAAACATTTAATTGGTGTCTTACTTACAGTTTCAGAGTTTTAGACCATTATCATCATGGTAGAGAGCATGGTAGCATGCAGACAGCTGCTGGAGCAATAACTGAGAGCTACATCCTGCAAAGATCCTGTATATCCTACAGGCAAAGAGAAAGACTCTGTGTTTGGCATGGGCTTTTGAAACTCCAAAGTTCACCACTAGTGACACACTTCCTCCAACAAGACTGTGCCTCTTAATTCTTCTAATCCTTTTAAAAGCCACTCTCTGATGACTAAGTATTCAAATATATAAGCCTATGGGGGCCATTCCTAACCAAACTACCACAAAGAATTAGGTGAAGAATGATTGACTAAGTCTGGAAATGATGCAATTAGAAACACACACACACACACACACACACACACACACACACACACACACACACAGAGAGAGAGAGAGAGAGAGAGAGAGAGATTGTAATTTCTCTGACAGTAGCCTCATAAATCATCCAAACCTCTTCCAATATAAATGACCCCAACTACACGTGGTAAATATCATGTTAGACTGCTCATTTCTCTCCTTGCCCTCTTTTTCTTATCTGAAGTTTATTGTTCACTGACTTTGCTCTTTCGAGATGACAATGAACTTGTGTTTACAGGAGTGTCTCATGTGAAGAAACGGCTGACCAGAATTGAGACAAACCTGGTGACAACCAAATGAAAGATCCCCTTCTGAAACTGCGGCTGGGTTGAGACTTTTCTCTAAAAATGTTGCCTTTGCCCCAAAACTTCATTATTGAGTTAAAAATGAATAAAAGTAATGGGCATTGCTTTTCTTCCTCCTTTTGGAGATTTTTCTGTTATTATTGACTAGATTACAACACATAAATATTTCCTGAGCCCAGTGGATGCACTCAGGGTCATTTTAGAGCCGAAAATGGGCACAGATGGAAATTAATGGCCTTTCATTCTGCAAGGTACATAGCACATAAGCTGAGTGACAACAATGGAAGAAATGAGCCAAACCATGTGGCCTACAATACAACCCAGGGGAGCTAAGATAGAAGAAGCATGGAGTGGAATGGATGGGGACATTTTCATGGGGATTGTGGGAATTAAGTGTGACTGGGAATGGGGAAAAAGATTAGATTAGCAACTCTTTTTTCAGAGACCAGGGACCTCTGAAAAAGTTCCTTTTCAAAGGCTCTAAACTATTGAAAGAAATAACACTATATGGGGAGATAGCCTTTGTTCCCTAGACTCATTGGAAGTAAGTGGAGCTTGAAATTTTAATAGACTATGCATTGACGCAACTGGATTTTAGATCAGAATGTTAAATTCATATAGTCACATCTAAATTCAACACCTAATATGTGAAAGGTAAATGAATAGTTGGATTTTGTTGTTTTTGTTGTTGTTATTGTTGGTGGTGATGGTGTGTGTGTGTGTGTGTGTGTGTGTGTGTGTGTGTGTGTATACACAGGGTGTAATTGTGTATATATCACATGTGTGGAGATTAGAAGACAACTTCAGGTGTCAATCCGTACTGTCTACCTTGTTTGAGACATGGTTTTTCTTGTTCTTTGCTGAGGCTGGCTAGTCCAACAGCTTCTGTGAGTCTCCTGTCTCCACCATTCATATCACTATAGTAGCACTGTGATTACAGACTGGTAAGTACCATTCCCAGCTTGACATGGGTTGTGGAAACCCAAATGTATGTCCTCCCACTCTATAAGCACTCACTGAACCATGCCAACATCTACTATGGAGCATCAGGGTAGGGACTCAATTTCAATTGATCTTTTAGTCATTGTTCTCTTGCTGTGAAAAGATACCAAGACCAAGACAATTCTTATAAAAGAAATTATTTAATTGGGGCCTTGCTTACAGTTTCGGAGGTTTCGTTCATTATTGTCATGGTGGAGAACACGTTGACACACATGATGCTGGAGCAGTAGCTGTGAGCTATATTCTGATCCTCAGACATCAGGTGTCGCGTCGACCTCGACCAGCAAGAACGACACAACTCACAAAAGCTCTTCTCAAGCAGTTTATTCAGGTCCCTTGAAAACAGTCTTCTGAATAATGGGGTAGACCCAACCCACAGGCTAAATACTATATGAACAGCCAATCAAGTAAAGCCAAGTGGTGCTATCTTACAGGCCCACGTATGCGGAAGCAAGCCAGATCAGCAGTCTTAACCAAATGTGGACTTGTTTACCACCAAGAGCGCTCACCATTGGGCTGGTGGAAGGCGGAAACCGGCGCCATCTTCAGGGCACGGCATGTCGCAGCTCTCTACAGTTACTCCTTTTTTGTTTTTGAAAAAATGTTGGTAGAAGTCCCTGGAAAGGCTTCGTAATCCCCATATCTGGGGATCTCACGGTGGGCCTGAGCCTGTAGGAGGGCAGTGCTCAAACTCTTACCCGTCTCTGGGTCAGCCTCCCCACTCGGGGCTGCCCTGTCTTAGGTGGCCGAGACTTATCCGTCTACTCCGTCATTGACTTGCCAGACCCTAATATCCATGGAACGAATACCTCAGTGGGAAGGGACTATGCTCAGTGAAGATTTAAGGCTTCATGGCAGCGAGCCATGCCTGAGGGGACTGGCCCGCCTCAATGGCGACAAGGGCCTGTATAATCATGGCTGCATTACGCTTCTGTGTGGCTCTCATATTGTAGATGCACCATAGGCAAACCAGAGAGGCTAGTATCATCAGTATCGCCAAAGAGCCTACGCCCGCCCACTCCTTAAGATGATCCATAGCCGCCTGTATCCAGGAAGTCAAACCATTAGCCAGGCTCAGATCCACCCGAGTGGAGTTGATGTGGATGATTGTCACTCTCAGTTCTCTCATCTTATTTTCAAAATCAGCCGACCAATCCTGTAAGAGGAGCTCTGACAATTGCTTAGACAGATTAGTAGCCTTTGTTAAATTTTGATACCGCACCAAAGTAACACACAAACCCTGCATTTTCCACTCACACCCCAACTGTGCTAGTTGTCAAAGAGAATCAATCTGTTCTTGTATTAAATCTATGTCGTGTCCCTCTCGACCGGCAAGAAGGACGCAACTCACAAAAGCTCTTCTCCTGCAGTTTATTCAGGTCCCTTGAAAACAGTCTTCCGAATGGGGGGCCGGGCAGACCCAACCCACAGGCTAAATACTAAATGAACAGCCAATCAAGTAAAGCCACATGGTGCTATCTTAGAGGCCCACGTAT
>CAJQZJ010032284.1:1143243-1161973 GCA_907164525.1 Lophiomys imhausi | reverse complement strand
GGTGCTATCTTAGAGGCCCACGTATAGCCAATCAAGTAAAGCCACATCAGCGGTCTTAGCCAAATATGGACTTGTTTACCATCGAGAGCGCTCACCGTCGGGCTGGTGGAAGGCGGAGACCAGCGCCATTTTTAAGGCGCGGCACGTCGCAGCTCTCTACAAATCTATGTGTTGATAAACTATCATAAGGCCTCCTTTGAGATGAGAATTCATAGAGGTCTGAGTATCCAATGCCTGTGCTACATTGGCTGAGATGTCATTCAGGGCATTGGCAGTCTGTATAGAACTAGACAAGGCAATAGCTGAGGCAGTAGCCCCCACAGCAGCAACAGTGATGGCAGTAACAATAGTTGATGCCAAAATATCTTTCAAGCCTGAATAGCATCATGGTATTAGGGGCCTCTACAGGAACTGGTACATATCGAGGCATTCTAGTCACCACAGCCACAGGAAAGGCTGTGGCATTCCAGCACAGGGCATAAAAGCATGTGTCCGGAGTGCATACTAACTTTTCTTTACCCAAGGATGCACTCCCATTACTTACAATCCACAGAAAAGGAGGCCAGAGACACATTGGCGAGGCTGAAAAGGTCTTATTGCGGTAAGAATGAAATGAAGAATTCCAAGTACCAGAGCCACTACCACTAGAAAAATCCATATTGGTAGCGGACCCTAGGGAAAAACTACCTCTTTGATAAATTCCTCCCCCAAGCATAAGTATAGGTCCCAAATCCATACAGCTACCATTTGCTCCACACAAAAGCCATAAATCAAAAGGATTGGTGGCAGTCTGCTGAGGATCCCTAGTAGATATATCAAGCATCTGATCTTTGATATGCATGTAAAGGACATTGTAATGACCCCACGCCCAGTAGCCAACCAGGCTGGTGCCATACCCGTCCGGTATCTTTTTCTCAGAGATGGGAAACTAGGATACCAACTCATATGCAATCAAACATGCCCTTCTTGAAGTCGCTAGAAGCTGACCCCAAGTGCAGTGCTTAGCCTCGCATCCTGAGCGTGATGATAGCTTAGTCCTTTAGGACAGTCAACCAAGCTTGCGGCTGTCCAGCCTCCAAGGCAGCAAAGGCTTGCACCAGCATGGCATTACTTCTCCTCTGTGAAATCCTCATCTTACAGATACACCATAGGACAATGAAACTGACTAGGAAGAGCATGCCTCCTAGGGCACCCATTCCCGCCCATTACTTCAGATGATTCATGGCTCGGAGGATCCATGTTGACAGTCCTTCAGCAACAGAGACATCAACCCGGGTGGAATTCACATGCACGATGGCAGTTCTCAGATTCTGCATCAGCTTATCAAACTCGCCAGACCAATTTCCTGTAAGATACTAAGAGAGTTGCTTAGACAAATTTGCAGCTACAGTATAATTTTGATATGGCACAGAAGTCACACACAAACCAGTCATTTTCCACTCACAGCCAATCTGGGCCACCTGCCACAATACATCCAAGGCCGTGGCTACATTGGCTGACAAATTATTCAAGGTAGCGGCAGTCTGCACTGAGGCATCCAGGCTTCCAACCCCTTGTTCTTATAAGGGGTGATAGCTGCTTTACACTCCTTTGTACATTGCTCATACACAAGTTGTTTAATTAAGGGCATTGCCAAATCAGGGTCTCCAAATACCCTTCCAGTGGCCTCAACCATTCTAGCCACGAAGTCTGAGAAAGGCTCCAGGGGATCCTGAATAATCTTGGTTAGATTGCCATTCACTTCCCCTTTGTTAGGCAATGATTTCCAAACTCTGGTTGTGATTAAATTGATTTGCTCAAACACCTGAGCCGGATACCCAGTTTGTTGTTGAGCAAATTGACCTTGCCCAAGAAGCATGTCCACATCCCAGGCTGGGTTTCCTGCTGCACGATTAGCAGCAGCTTGTTCATTAGCAAACTCAATCAAGAAAGCCTTCCAATCTAAATACTGCCCAGAGGACAGGCAGGCACGTGCCAAGCTCATCCAGTCACTAGGAGTCATGCAATAATGATGAAGAGCTTCCACCTGAGCTACAGTGAAAGCAGCATTAATCCCATAAGTGCGGACAGACTCAGCAAGTGCTTTAATTACCTTAAAATTGAGAGGTTCATGATAACGATTTCCCCCTCCATCCTGAAAGACAGGGTAGTACAGCTCATGTCTCACTTCCCTCCAGACATTTGGACAGAATGACCGCCCACTAGGACCACTTGGAGGGGAAGTCTCATTATATGAAGGCGGTGCCAACATAGGCAGCCCCAGAGCTGAGGGTTCTATACGGGTGGAGTCAGAACTCTTCCTCAAAGATGACTTCTCCATTTCCTTTGCTAACATTTGAAGTTCCTCTTCAGACTCTGAGCTATCCTCTTCCAAAGTATCTTTCCCAGATTTGACCGAGTGCTCCTCTTTTAACTGCTCTAATGCCTCTTGTCCTTTTTCCACGGCCTTGCAATATCTCTGATCTCCTAAACAACTATGAACAAGTCTCCAAATAGGCCGTGCTCCTCCCTGCAATGTACCTTGCTCCCAAGCAAAATCCAAGTCCCTGCCTAATTTGTCCCAGCAGGATACCGTAAGATTCCCGGACACCGCAAACCACGGAGCCACGGAGTCGCATTCATTCAAAAATCTCTCTAGGGTAGCTAAAAGTAGCTCCTGAAGAGCCAGAAAAATTGGATATGACTGAGACGATCCCATGATCAAAAATTTACTTTCGGTTCACAGTTTCCCGTGAAACTTTACCTTTAGTTCGCAATTTCCGTGAAACTTTACCTTTAGTTTGCAATTTCTGTGAAACTTTATTGTCCCAATTTATCCCGGGAACTTACCAGTGCACTGCCCCTGACTGCAGGAGTTCTGAGTCTTTTCTGATTCCCCGTACGGGCCACCACTTGTCGCGTCGACCTCGACCAGCAAGAACAACACAACTCACAAAAGCTCTTCTCAAGCAGTTTATTCAGGTCCCTTGAAAAACAGTCTTCCGAATAATGGGGTAGACCCAACCCACAGGCTAAATACTATATGAACAGCCAATCAAGTAAAGCCAAGTGGTGCTATCTTACAGGCCCACGTATGCGGAAGCAAGCCAGATCAGCGGTCTTAACCAAATATGGACTTGTTTACCACCGAGAGCACTCACCATTGGGCTGGTGGAAGGCGGAAACCGGTGCCATCTTCAGGGCGCGGCACGTCGCAGCTCTCTACAATCAGGCAAAGGCGGGGGGGGGCTTTTTGAAATCTTAAATCCCCCCTCAAGTTACATACTTCCTCCAACAAAGCCATACCTCTTCCAACAAGGCCACACTTCCTAATCCTTCTAATCCTTTCAAACAGTGCCACTTCTTGTTGACCAAAGATTCAAATATATGAGCCTATGGGGGCAATTCTTATTCAAACCACCACAACTGTTGAGACTTCCTGGTATATGGGTCTTCTAGATGCCCTGGAGGCTATTATTTTATGCCTGCTTCAACATGAATAGCTTCTGGTCTAGACTATGGGAAAACTACAAACTGAGCTTCCCTCCTTTTGGATGTGAGCCCAGCTTTAAGGGCTGAGCCATCTTTTCAGCCCTAGACTTCTGTCTTAACAGGGTCCTCCATTCCTTTCACGCCAGAATGCAGAAAAGAACAGATTGCCCTAAGGTCCATTTGCTTTTTGTCTGTGCTTCTGTTTGCTTGTGTTTCTGGGTAAAATCTCATTCACTTAGAAAGCAAATAGATCTTGATTCTTAGCTTCACCCATACAACTAGAAGTAAACTAGGTAAAGAATGTGCTCTCCCATATCCCTCTAGAACCTTTCTTTAAGGAATCCAAATCCAAGTTATTTTCCCTACTTATCTTCTCTAAGTAAGTCAATACATGTTTCAATACCCCACTTACTAGCAATCTTCCATCCATCTGATCTGCTTTGTCACTTTGGGGGCTAAATCTCAGCAAATCAAATGAGCAATCTGAGATGGGTGGGTCCTGTTGAAGACTGGCATGTGATACAGTAAATGGCTTTTGGAATGTGGAATTCTTGCTGGGAAGGAGATAGGACTATTGGTCATTGAGGTCATGTCCATAGAGGCAGAGTAAGAAACTGAGAGCCAGAAAGAAGGTTTAGGAAGCTACCTACACAGTGCTGAGCACTGTGTTCACCAAACGGTTCATCTTATCATCACTATTATAGAGCCCCACTCTTGTATTGACCCATCTAGTGCTTACTCTAGAGTGACAAACTCTACTAAACTCATAAATTAAAATTAAAATATAAGAGTATGTTTGTAAGCAAATCACCATCCTTCACTTTGATATAGCAGTTAAGACAGGATGAGGTACGAATATAGGTACCATGGATAAAGGAATTTCAAAATCAAGCTGTTCAGTGTAGAATGATATTAATAATTCGGTCCCATAATCATATTAGCTTTCTTTACATACCAAAGCTCCATGCAAGACACAGCTACCAGTATAGTGCTAAGATCTTGTAGCTCCTTTCCTGCGTTCACTCTTCTGTTATGTGAGGGATGCTACCAAAGCACTTCACAGTGTAGACACTGAGGTGTTGGGTTGTCACAGAACTTCCCAATGTCATTCCAGAGCTTATTCTAGAAGCCAGTTCATAAGGCAACTGTTCATACCTGGAAAATCCTGTTCCCCTCACATTTGTAAATGTGTGTAAACATGGGAAGTGACAACATAGGAAATGGAGGAGGGAAGAGGTGGATGAGTAGAAGGCTTGATTTTTATTGTAAATTCACATATTGCTTTATGTACTTGAAACATTATATATGTAACTGTGTTTATAAAAGTACTTTTCACAAAAAGCAGATATTAAATAATCCCACTTATATTAAATAACTAAAGTAGGCAGGGCAAATCAAAGAGACTGGAAGTAGATTAGAGGCCCAGGGGCTGAGGTAGGAATGGAGATTTATTGCTCAGATCACTTTGAGATGTTGAAAAAACTTAGGGTGAAGATAACAAGGTATTTAGAATATAATTATATCTCTAAATTTTAAAAAGATGTATTTACTTTTTTGTGTGTAAGTGTTTGCCTTCATGTACATATGTGCACCTGTGCCTTCTTGTCACCCTCAGAAGCCAGAGGAGGGCATTGGGGCATTGGATTCCTTAGAACTAGAAATAAGGATGGATTTAAGACTCTGTTTGAGTGTTACCTGAACCCAAGTCCTCTACAAGAACAGCAGTGCTCTTAACCACTGAGCTGTCTCAAGAGCCTTATAACTGAGCTCTAGGTTTCTGAATTCTTAATGATGTTAGAGTGTCAAATTTTATGAATATTTTACTAGGAATAGGAGGAAAAAGAGTAGAGAAAAGAGAAGTAGGAAGAAGAAGAGAAGGAGGATGAAGTGGAGGAGGAGGAAGAGGAGTTATCTGAATTGAATTGGTTTGGTTTCCTGTAAAGTAACATTCCCACTCTTTCCCTTGGTGTTGGGCAGAGATCACAAGGCTGTCAAGTTGCCCAAGGCTGAGGTCCTAAGAAGTAGCAGGCATAGTCATCAAAATTATGGAAGGCATCTTACATTTTTAACTTCCAAAAGGTAAGAATGAATTATGCTCTGAGGGTTGATTTGCACAAAGCAGACCTTCAAATACAGAATTAGAGACATAGTCAACTACTCCACCCATCCATCTGTCCATTCACCCATTCATCCTTTCATCCCTGTGTCCATTCTGCTGATCTTTAAGAAGCATCAATGATGAGCCAGACCTTCAGCCAAATAGTAGCAGTTGCATTTCCCATTGGATGCAATCAGCATGGGGCTCTGTCATTCTATCAAAGAAATTAGAATAAGGCGTGGAGAATCATGGCTACTTCTTACATTCTTTCCACCATGTGACTTTGGATACATTTTTCCCTTTCTCTGACTCTGTAACATGACCTCAAAGATGACCTTTACTCAAATTTACAGTCTGAAAACCCATAGACACTCTCAAATATACCAAAAGCCTATGGGGCACACAGAATTTTCACAAATTGGAGGAATTTGCTTTCATGTTTGCACAAACAGAAAGGGGTGGAGTTGTTCCTGTCTCAGCCAGAATTTGGTGCTTAAAGTTAGCGAGGACCATGATAGCAGGGCGAACAATCAAGGGAGCATGTAATTATGATCCAGGGAATTAAAAAGCATGATTGTTTACCAGCAAAAAGATTTTATAAACATCAATGGAAAGGTACCTGCACCCCGACACCATGAAAAAGTACCTAATAATGGGGAAACAGGCTTTTTGGCAGTGTGTGTATCTTTAACAAATATTGACCTGTCCATTAGTGTTTTATTTTAACATGTGAGTAAATCAAAATAAGGTGCCTTTTATGGGACTCTCTTGTTTTATTATCTGTCATTTAATTTTTAATACCTAAGAGACACCTGATATATTACCTAATCAAAGGAAGAGAATTATACATTGCACATAATCAGTTATTTTTGCCATATCACCAAAATTAGACTAACAGATGAGGAAAATAAATAAGATGAACTTTAAAAATGAAAATGCTTAGCCTTTGGAATTTTAGTTGACAGCTTTTGAAAATTAAATTATAAGTCAAGTCCTGATAGGTTTGATATCTTCTTCGCAGCTTTGCCTGTGATGTATGGCAGTTCTAATGGAATATCATTTATCATCTGATAATAACAGATGTAGTATTTCTGAGCTTGTCATCTCTTCTGTGATGACAAATAGTCCAACTTGTAGCAGTGATAATGGAATTTTATAATGATCTGTCCTAAACTGACTCTGCTGCAGCCCAGCTATTTTTCTTAAATCTTATAATGCCGATTACATGGAGATTATAACACTCTGCGCCTTCTGCTGAACCATGAGTGCCGATCAAGATCAATGAATCCAGATTTTAGGCAAACAGCCTGGAAAGATAGAACAATATTTACTTGTTTATTAAAATTAGCCCTCTTAAACTAATAATAGAGCTCGCCAGATGCTGCCAAGAACGAAGGGCTGTAAAACCTAGAGGATAAACAGGAGAGGCAAACTGTTCATCTCTTAACCACTGGGCAGTGTGTTTGGTCCCCTCAACCAATCTATCATTTCATAGTGGCTCATTTAATGAAGGCCTACGTTTAGAACAGGATTTAGAGAGTACACTCACCCTTCCACTTTATCTTGAGGCAGGATTTATTTAATGATGTGATGTAATCTGGGCTCATCTGATAGCATCGCCTTGCAGCATCTGGTCCATCGCATGGTCCAAATCACTTGCCCTTGGGATGTGATTTTTCTCAAAACTTCTCAACAGGTTGAGGCATCACAAAAAAAGTGTGGGTTTGGAGGATGAAGCTTTTTGAAATGTTCTATTGGCTGTAGACATTCCTATTGCAGCCATGGCACTCAAAAGGCCACCTCACTGGAGGGGCACTTCCCATACAGTCAGGAGTCAATACCAGCATGGAAAATTCCCATCACAAATTGGATTTTCTCCTCATAACCACACCACGCCAGTATGAAACAAAGGGACAAGCCTTATTGTGAAGACCTCAGCTTTGACGTTGAAGGGAACAGAATTCACCAGAATAAAGGATATAGTATACTCTGTTAAAGACAGAGACTCATGAAAGTGATGCCTGCCAAGCCCAAAGTGTTCCTGGTGGGGATGCAGAGTGTAATGGGAGGGATGCTGTAAAGATGGCTCTAAAGTCACAACCACTCAATGCTGTGTTTCAGTGTTATCTTGGATTCCGTGCATCTTGCTTTTCAAAATTCCTTGCTTCATCAAAGGAGTTTCCCTCTAGGCCCAACTAGAGCGTCTGGTTCCTCCTTTCATATTCATGCTTTTAGGCAGAATTTCATTCTGCTGTGGAAGGCCTCCACGTGCCAGCCACCACAAAACTGAGAGATGCCTACTGCTCCTCGCTGATGGTGGTGGCGATATGCAGAGGAGTGTGAGCTCACATGCAGCTAGGGTATACCATAAGCTTAAGGTCCAGATCTTATCCCAGGAACTTTCCAACCAACCATCAACCAGTGGCCAAGATAATCACTGCCTTCAGTTCAATCAGAAGTTCTCTGTCCAAAGCAGCAGCTGAGCCAGTCATTGTCCAGATCTAGTTCCTAGTTGACCTAGCTGAGTGTGACTCCAAGCTGTTACCAAATTCAGCTGGTAGCTTGATTGCATTAGGGCCTAACCTAATCAGTGTTTGGTCAGATCTATGGTTTGGTCTAATCCACACTTTCTCCTGATCAGGGACTCATTTAAACAGCCCGTTGGTCTCCAAAATGGCTGTTCTAGCCAATCAATAGAGGATCTAATCAGAGCCTTTGATCTCTTCTGTGATTGACGTACATTGCACCAACTTGATGAGCATTTAATGGGCTCAGCAGTTGACTCAGACAAGGAACAACAGATACAATCAGGATCTGAGAGGGATTTAAGACTGTAAGGTGAAATTTCAAGATGATGGTGATGATGGGTGATGGTGCCGGTAGTGGCCACAGCAGTGGCAGCAGCAGTGGTGATGATGACAAACAACCAGAGAAACAGCTGGGCCACCTTCCAATCATGGTACCCTATGAACCAGCATCATGATTTGGGCATCCCCTGCATCTTTGTGCTATCAGGAAGCTAGGGTTTCTTTTAAGACTGTGAAGTTAGCCTAGCTCTTCTCTTGGTTCTTGACACAGTTGTTGGGGCCCACACGGATCACACTGAGTTGACATAGGAATAAATTAAACTAAAGACATGTGAGAAGAAACAGAGCAGAAGACACCCTTCTTGGCTCCCTTACCTGACCGAAAGCAGTCACCACGTCTGAGAAACATGACTGCCATACATTTCCTGTTTGGAGAATGTGCTCCCAGAAGAATATGCAAACAGGAGCCAAAACCCATGTCTGGGGGACAATGCTCATCCAAAGGAGATAGAGAGACCACTCATTCCAATCAGGGGAGGATCATCATCTGCTTTCTTAACTCTCAGACATTCTCCTGGTAAACATTTGCTTCCGCAGAACCTATTCTTCTCATGTGAGAAGAACCCTTCTTTTCACTCATGTGAGCCTCAAATCCAGCCCCCTATCTGCCCTGCTCCTCACATGTGTTTGTGTGCTATTTGGGTAAACATTCTCTCAGGTGAACTTGTCTGTCCTCCACTTAACTGCAAGCTCCCAGGCTTATACCAGAGAAGGGAGAGAAACAATAAACACTCTTCCAGGTATAATATGACACCAGACCTCCACCATGCCCAAATGCAGCATCCATTTGACCACTTAAAAATGCAGCAAAGTGTCCTGCCTCCACTGCCGCTCCACATCTGTGTTAGCTTCCCTAGTGATGTTTCCATTGTAGGCAAGCAGAGGACTATAGAAATAAACCAATCTGGACTGTCTTAAGAGAGAATGTGTTTGGAGTAGGCAGAGAAAAGTATGTGAGGGAGGGAAGGATGGAGATAGAAATGGAGGAAGAGGAGAAAGGGAAGTTGGTATTTCAGAAGGAGAGGGACAAAAGAGTGAAGGCTACTGACCTTTTAAGGGAAGTGATGAAGAAGAAGCTGGGAGAGAGGTGTGTAGATTTTCCATTCTTTGGGATAAAATTCTTTGTCATGTCTCAGTGAACATTGAAGGAATCTGCTTCTCAGTGTATTTTGGCTGATACTTGAACTGACCCTGAGCAAGTGAGCTGTGTATGAGTTATGCATACACTGTGTATGAGTCCCTTCTAGAGGTGGCATGACCTCCCCAAAGTGAGATAGATGGCTGAGTCCCATTCCAACTGTGTTCAGTGTTGCTCTGAACCTCACCACGCTGCCCTTGCCCCATTGTCCTCTGGAGCCTGCACTAGCAAACCAAGTGAAGCACACTTTTCCATGGAAATGTCCCTTAAAAGCGGACCACCATCTTATTGGATTTGGGCAAATATTTGTAATGATTCTCTCTCCCCCAAGATGTCAACCTTTTCCTCTCTCTGTCTCTCTCCATCTCTCTATCCCTCCCTCCTTCTCTTCTTTCTTGCCTCCATCCAAATCTTATACACATATTGCCTGCTTAAATTAGATTCTAAATATGCAAGGTTAGTGAATAAGGTACACTAAAAGTTGGGACATCCCCCTTTGTTGTTGGTTTTGTATATATATATATATATATATATATATATATATATATATATATATATACAAAGCAACAGTGAAGCTGAGCAACTGAACAAAAGACAAGAAGTAAACCTGTATTTTAACCGTGAGGAAGTCACTTAAATGTCCTGAGCTGTTTTCATATCTGTAAAAAAAGGCTGATGTCCACATCTTGAGGTGTACTTGGAGACTCAACTGAATGAAATCATATAAGATGCTTGACATAGCGCTTCAAAAGGGCTCAAGAATACACAGTACCCTCCCCCACAACAAAGATATTCTGTCCTCCTGCTTGACTTCATTAGTCCTTAATTACTGACATCATTGCTTACTTTTTACCCTTGCCCTTGCACCACCTTCTACCTGACTTTAGGGTTCCTACAAGATGAGAGGCCATTACCTTCTCCATAAGGTGTTACTTAAGGGCGGAGACAACTCCCTGAAACTGGCTCAGCACCATGAATGAGCTCACTTGGACTCCTGAATTCAGTGTTGCCCATCCTCAAGGCATCATTAGTCAGCTGGGTTGTTCAGCTAATGCCCCTTCTGATCCACCAATGCACTATTTCCTAGAGCCCTACCCTGACCCAGTGGGCACTATGGTAAGATTCATGCTCTTAACTTCTATCTGGATGATAGATAGATATCTGGCTTCTAGACCCTTGCTGTTAGGAGACTGTAAGCTTTCAGAGCAGAAGTTTCCTTCCACCTCTCAGCACTCTCAGACCTTCTTTCCCTGGGACAGAGACTGTCCTAGATTCAGAAGCTCAAAGGTTAGTTTTCACCTCCATTAAATTCTCATTGTGACATGTCCCTGCATTCAGGAGACCCTCTGCTTTGAGTATCATGGTGGAAACATTCTAAGTACCTCTACCCCAAACCTACCCTGGCAGTCCACAGTGTGTCAGGATTCCCATGGGCTCAATCCAGGCTCCTTTCCTTCAGGGAATTCTCCCATCTTTTCTTTGCTAAGTCCCCTAAACTCTGCTTTCAGGAGAGCATCCATGGTGGGATGGGAGTGGGGGTTGGGGGAGCTTTGATGGCTCCTACTTTGGTTGTGGTGTCTGCAATCATTGAATCACAAAGGATCCTATAGCCTCCACCAACGCCCTGCTACGGGGTGGCTCCAGATCAAATAAAAGGAGATATAACTGCAGCTACCCTGTCTCTCGGGAAGCTCTTGAGCTTAGCACGCCATTTAGGCCACAATACAGATTTTGTACTAGCCACACTACTACCACTGAAGTGGTCCCTGTGGTCTACAGCTACTTAAGGAGGCAGCCTCCAACCCTCACACCTTGGCTTGTCACCCATCAAGTTTTAAGAAACCCTACACTGAGCTCCATCAAGAGGTCTGTTGACTATTGCTAAACTCGGGGTCTTTCTGTGTCCTTCTTCTTCACCTCAGGTGGGTGTGTCAAAGACATGCCCTGGAAGGCCATTTTTAAGTAGCCTCAGAAAATAAGTGGTCATGCTTTGTGGTGAAGTGACTTCTCATTGTCCTTGCTCTAGCCATAGAGATTCACCTTCTACCATGATCTGAATGTGTGTACCACTCCAAACTCCCCACTATCCTATACTCTCTATCACCTTAGAACTCTGTCAATAAGAAGACCCCTGTCATATGCAACCCCTTGAATTCAAACTATAACCTTGAGTCCCTCTTCTGCCTAAGCTACCTGCAAAATCAGCTGATGCTTGTAGCCTCCTTGAGATAGTGGTGGAAGATCCTGGTAAAAGGAGGCATCAAAAAATGCTCAAAATGGCTATCTGCAAAGGTCACAAGAAGACACCATGGGAAGATGTGTTGTTCTGCTCTTTACAGGAAAGATTACAAGGTCAGAAGAGTAACCACAGCAGATTTCCTGGATACTTTGGTAAGGTTAACATTGGTGGTAGCCGTTAACGAACAGCAGAGAGACCTGCTGGAAGGCAGCATTCATGGGGGCATATGGGTGGTGCAATATTGTAATATTGCAAACAGTGTTAACAGATGGAGTGAGAAGACAGCAGCTAGGCAAAGATCCATATTCTTTCAACTTGACTAGGAAGGGAGGGAACCACTGCACTGTCAGTGATAACCTCATGATTATTGATAAGTGATGGCCTTGTGTTGTGACAGAGTCCTTGAAGCAGAGCTTTGAAGTTAATCAGAAACAGTTGCCTCCATGTTTAAGGAGAACTTCTGAGTGGAAAATATCATAACTGAAGAGAGAGTGCAGCCCACCACCAAGGAAGCTCACCACATGTACAGACCTCATGGATCCCTCTTCTCCTGATTGTTATGAATCTTCATGGGTCACTACGGTGGTGTCCCCTTACCCACTGCTGATACACTCCAAGAGGACACCTGAAGCAACAGATAGCACTGGTCTCTCATCCAGTACTATGCTTTCCATGATACACAATAATAAAATGGAATAATCATAAAATACAATATGCTGTATTTTACAAAATGGTCTAAAGGTTATGTTTATTTTTGGAATTTTCATTTAATATACTCGGATGGTGTTGGTTGAAACTCCTGAAAGCAAAAAGCGTGCATATTTAACAAGACCCTGCCAAATTTATAGAAAATTTTTTAAGTGAAATGAATTTTATGGAATAGACCCTGAGAAGAAATTTGTCTGATGCCATGCACACCTTAGAGGCAGAGCCTGTCATGGGATAAACACCAGCAGATCATGTCAACTGGTCCTCTTGAGGAATGAACAGACATAATCTCATTAAAGGTTTTTCCTCTGTTCAAATGGTATTGGCATGCTTCCCAAATGGACCTCTCCTGGCCATACCCAGTAAAAGATTGTGCCACAGTGAATCACCTAGGATTGGCAAAACTGTCCCTTGACTTTTAGCCAGCTAACTGCAAGGTCAAGTTCTCATAGTAGATCTTTGTTAATGGAGGCAGAAATCCTAAGGATCCCCATGCATGAGTGAGCATGGCCAAGATCAGTAAGAAGTAGGTTTGTGTAGATTTTATCACCAATAGGATCAAAGTCAGCCTTAATGTTTTTCCCAAGATCCCAGTGCATGTAAATCCCAGAGGAGAGAGTACAGTCCAGCCTCAATATTCCCTTCACAAAGTCAGTCCAGAGGAGAGTACTAGCTACATAGCCAGGGGGCCATTAGGACTGCTGATCTCAGATGGCTCTAGAACCTGCAGATGGGTACATTTTAACCTATCTGCAGGAATTTTTACAAATTAATTAAAGGAAGAATACTAGCATCCAGGGAAGGGTCAGGATATAAGTACAAAGTGCCAGTACTGTTTGACCGAGTAGTGTTCTGTAACTTCATTTATTTGCCATTCAGCACCACTGCTGTCCATAGTCACACCTGTGTTCCAGGCACAAGTTCTATGAAGTGATCCACTGGAGAACATTTAAAAATTGGAAAACTACCACTAAAGAGTCAGTCAACAAGTCCAGAAGACAAAGGCTGAAGGTCTTTGTTATTTTCAATGCACCCGAGCTTGGCAAGAGCAAATATTGAATAGATATGAATGGGGTGGGTGGGCGTGACCCAGGTCCTTGAGAACAGGCTTTTCATTCATTAACTAGTGATCGAGCTAAAGGAAATGTGAGCAAGTATGCAAAAGTTACCCATTTGCTTAGCCCACTGTCTTGCATGCTCCCCCGTGCTTTCAGTCATGCTATTTGATGAGGACTCAACTAGACAAGGTCCCTTACCTAGTGGAATCTTTTTCATTGTCTAATTTGCCCAGAGTAGGCTTGAATTGTAAAGGTGTGGTTCTAGGTAAGAGGAGGTGGGGGTTCAATGAGATTGAACTTCCTATAATTTCAAATCACCCATTATTGAAGAGTCTACAAAAATCCAATGTTCTTCCTCTTTTTCTTGGTTTTGGGCTTTTTAAAAAAGAAAACATGAGGATGCTGAAGCTGCTTCTACAGGATGTCACTGCCTGACAAAAATGTATTACTCACAATTCTGGTTTGACTTGACGTTATGGTCACTGTCCTGTCACAGAATAACTTGGGCTTCCATGCTTTAGATCTGTTGAGTGTGGAATGTATCTTCCTAGTCCCGAATGGTGTCTGTAGTTTCCACCATTAGCACTGTATTTCATTATCTGGTGAAGTAACTCTTAGACTGCCACTGTACATTCGTGACCATGGTGATGGTGAACATACTGAGACATGGCTGTCTGAACATCTTACCTTGTATTTCATAAGAGTCAGTTATGTCATGGGCAATGGGTACAAACATTCAAGATCAAGAGCCTCAGGAGTTAAGGCAGGGTCTAAGGCAGGAGAGCCAATCATTACCACTAACATCTGTAGTCTAAAACTTTCTGGTTTTGATAAGACAACATTGGCTTAGGTGTTATCATGATAGAATTGTATCTCACTGATATATACATTTTGTCATATACATTTATTGCTCAACCAAAGCTCAGAGAATATTAATATTTAATTAAAACTAATGAATCTGAGCTTTGGTTCTGCCAATATCATCTTTACTATTTTTCCAGTGCTGTCATGAGGTTGAGTGTTTTAATAGGTAAGAATAGTAAAAATGTCATGCACATATAAATCATTGGAAACGTGAGTTAGGGAATAACTACATTTAAATTGGTTTCGAATTAAACCCCATTTATGATTCAGCCCTGGTGTAAGCATTAGCATTTCCAAATTCCCGTGTTTTGTGCTCTTTTTCTCCAAATCACAACTGTACTGGCAATTTTTCCATTGCTGTGGGGAAAAAAAATTATTTGGACATGTGGTTCCAGAGGGACACAAGTCCACCATGGTGGGGAAGGAAACATGGTCCCAAGCATCAGGCACAGTGGTCAGAGAAGAGCTGAGAGGTCACATCTTCAACAGCAAACATCAAACAGAGAAAACACTGGAAGTGACATGAGGCTTTCAACTCCCAAAGCCCGCCCCCAGTGATGTACTTCCTCCAACAAGGCTGTACCTTCTAAACCTCTCCAAGCTGTGCCACCAATGGAGGACCAAGTGTCCAAATATCTGAGCCTATAGGAGGCAGTCTCATTCAATCCACCACGGCAGCCTACAGACATGGTTTATAATGCAATAGAAGCTCCAGCCATGCAAGTTCAATCCTCAAGAACCCCATATAAAAAAAGCTGCATACAATGGCTCACATCTGTGGTCTTACCCTGAGCAGAAGGCAGAGGCAGGGAGGCAGCCAGCTAGGCTAGAGTAAGTCACCCTGCACTTGAAACAGTTGGGACCCTACCTCAACAAGGCAGATGACAAGAACTAAGTCTTGAAAGATTTATTCTGACCTCACCATGTATGTTACAGCTCATGTGAGTGTGGGTGCTCATACACACACAAATTTAAAAATACATTAGTTTGTTTATAATTCTTTACATCATCCTAGGCAGCACATGGCATGAGGGTATTGCCTTAACACCTAGGAAATACAGTCTTCAGAAAGATACTATCTTGGAAGTTGAACTCCTTCAGAAAAAAACAAAACAAAACAATATTATAATGGTGGTGGTGACTACCATTAGGTGCAAGAGGCAGACTGGGAGCCAAAGAAACTTGAGTTCTGTTCCAAGCTCTTTTAAAAAATTCATGTGACCTTGGCCAAATCCCTTCCCTTCCCTGGGCCTCAATTTCTCCAGTGAAGGTGGGGGGTGGAGACCTTAAGACTCTGAATCTGTGCTCCAGATTGCTGATTCCCCAGCATTTGAGTCAAGTGTGTTTAAGTAAGCAAGTCACCTCCTGCCAGCCTCATCGGCCTCTTATCTTAATAAGTAATGAGTGTGCCAAGGGCTGACAATGACATATTTTGAAAATAGTTTTAATGCATAGCTGGCAGAGGACCTGTTGGGCGTTGACAAATTACACAAACAGAGATGATGAGGCGCGCATCAAATATTAACAGCCCTGGGCCCGGGCGGTAACGGAGAGCCTTCCTGTGTCTTACATAAGCCTGCTCATGTTCCACCCAGACAGGCATTTTTTTTTTTTCGGTCTACCCAGGTAAGCACACATATAGTCCTCAGTGAATAGAGCTGCCAAACTGAAATTTTGTTGGTGACCTTTGACTTCAGTTCAGTTTATACTAGGAAGATATTTGAGAGCCAAGCTCTTTTTAAATGAGCCCCTTTATTCTCCCTATAAATATTGCAAATTGGAGTTCCTTCCTTGGATGCTGATTCCTGTCTCAAGAGTTCGAAAGTTTTTAGGAAAAGTATCAAAATGAACACAGTATCACACATGCCCATGCAGCCGTGTGCCTGTAATGTGTTCTTCGATGTTTTAGTGCACAGCAGGAAAGCAACTTGTGTGGGATTTTCCCACCCAGGATTGACTGATCTCAACTCCTTAAATATTAGTACTACAAAATTTAAGTCATTTTCCCAGGAACTAATTTAATCGGTCTTTGTCACTCCCAGTGCCTTTTACCTGAGTGCAGATTTAAAGTGAAGTTTTCTAGAATGATCTCCGATGATTTGTAGTGATAGAAATGCTTTGCTTTTAATCTGTATCTCTTGCTCTGCCATGTTAATGAGATATCGATGATGGGTTTTTACTGTGAGTAAATGAATGTACTTTAATCTGAATAGGGTGGCCAGATTTGCCAATAAGAATCCAGGATGCTGGTAAAACTCTTTGTCACAAAGCTCTAGACATGAGTTCCATTCTGACACCCACACAGTGGAAGGAAAGAATTCCTGTAAGCTGTCTCTGATCACAGGTGTCACACACACGCATGCGCACGCGCACACATGAATAAATACACAATTATTTTTTAAAAGACACGATGCCCAGTTATCTCTGGGCATCTGCTTTCCTGAAGTATAGTATAAAATATTTTTAATTTGAGAGTATCCTATGCTGTTTGGTCTTAATTGGCTAATGAAGTCTGTGTGCTGTGGCATGTGCATGGTGGTCAGAGAGCAACTTGCTGGGGTCAATTCTCTCCTACCCTCTGGGTCTGGAGAGCAAACTCAGGCTGTCAGACTTGGCATCAGGCACCATACCCATTGAATCATCTCGTTGGCCCCATTTTTCCTTTTCATTTTTTTTTTCTTCATGACATTTTGGAGACACAGTAAAATTACTTGTTATTTCCCTAATATAAGAATTCAATTGGGCATTTTGTATTTTATCAGGGAACCCTGACTCCAAGGGTTGGCAAGTTTTTCTTTAAATGATATATAATTTAGGCTTTGCAGACCAGAAATACCTGCCTAATGGTAGTGTAATCTCCTAAATTGGGTTTGGCATCAGGTAAACAAGTGGTTGGTGGCTGGCTTTCAGGAATGCCAAAAGTTGAATTTTATCACATTTTCATGTGTATGAAACAGGCTTTAAAAAATCCTTCTAATCATTCAAAAATGCAAAATCATCCCGGCTTTCAAGTCTACAAAAACACTCAGTGGTCTGGCTTTGGCCTAGGGTACTGGTTGGTCACTCCTCTGAAACATCCAAAGATGTGACTCACCCTTCAGAGGTCCTCTGCCCATGGAAGGACAGGCTTCCTGTAGCTGCTGAGCATCTGAAATGTGATTTGTCAGAACTGAGAAATGCTGTCATACCAGATGTCAAAGACTTCGAATTCATATGTGTTAGTGTAAATTTATAAGGTCCTGTTTGTTTCACAGTTTCTCTCTTAACCTGACTAGCACCCAAATAATTGACATTGGATTATATTGTTTGCTTAATAAGCTTTATAGCCCAGTACTGATCAGTCTTAACCGATTCATAACCCTCTATGCTAGTCTGACTCCCTCTTTGCTAAAATCCCTGAAGTACTTGCAGTTTAGGACTTTCTATGCTCTGGTTACTTCTTCCTCATGTCTCCTGGACGTGAGCTATAGCATCACCTATAGCACTCAATTTCCTCTTCCTCCTCTAATTCTTCCTCGCCTAGAGCACTGGAAGTCCAGCCCTTTTCTCTCCCCTGCTTAGCAATTGACTGTAACCTGCTTTATTGGCATATCAAGGGAAATTAGGGAGAGCAGTGTTTACACAACATTGATTCTCAGACCAAGGATTGCAAATAGATATGAGGGTTACAGAAATCAGCATTTGAATTACACAATAACCTCTTGCTTATACATATGAGTAAAAGAAGGACAATGCCTCACTAATCTTTGTTTTATATTGACTGCATCCTGAAATGACAATATTATAGAGATATATCCATAGACACAAAAATATTCAAGTCTTGTGACTGAAATGAATTTTTCTTTTGTTAAAAATTTTGCTTTTAAAATTTATTTGCTAGACGTATAAGATACCATGTGCAGCTCCCTTTTGCTTCTCCTTTCGTATTGCTATTGGACTAGGTCTGGTCAGTACCTTCTCTGTAAAAACCACATGGTCTCCTCATTCAAGCATCCCTCATTCAAGTCATCCTGCCCCAGGATGTTCTCATGTCACTGAGGACATGAGAACAAGAAAGAGATGGTTCATATTCTCTAATCACTTGTCCTTCAGTGTCAACTGATCATATAAGTTGAGTGAAAATCCCAACTGTGAGAATCAAGGAAGGGAATTAGTGTTCTTAAAGTCTTTTTTTTAATAATTTATTTTTTATTTCTTCAAGTTACATCTCAATCACAATCCCCTCCCTACTCCCCCCTCCAGTCCCACCCTTCCACCCTCCTCCCCCTCAACCCCCCCATCCTCTTC
>CAJQZJ010032284.1:1124817-1143143 GCA_907164525.1 Lophiomys imhausi | reverse complement strand
TTTAAGGTATTTCTTTTTTCCCCCCAACAGCTCTCCCTTTCAGTCCAAAAAATGGTTCTTTTTCTTATAACTATAAATACAATACAAAACAACAGAAATAAATAGGCCACAATTATAAGAGTTATATGGCTTAGCATACATTCCCAATGTCCAGTCCATATGTATTTGGCACCTGACTTTAACATTCTACTATCTAACCATCTCCATGTGTTTAAAGTTCTATATCTAAGTCAGCTTTCATACTAACTTGCCTCATAATTTTAAAAATATCTTCTTAGATCCAGAACACCCTCTTGATTCCTAAACAACTCAAAATTTAACATGAGACTCTAGCTCAGAGACCTGAGAGGGATAAATATATCTGATTATATAGGAAGTGCAGGGCCTGCAGCTTCCAAAACTAAAGAATGACATGAAAACGTGTCATTTTGTTAGTTCTATGACAGTCTATCACAGTTATTTTCTAAGCTACTCAGAAATCAAGTTGCTAAGAGACAAGCAATATTTGCTTATCTAAATATAAGAGATAGATAGGGCATCTTCAAAAATCTCAAGAGATCTGCAGAATATGGCATTCAAAGATGTTTTCTTAACTTAAGATTTTTTGATATCGAGACTTGTCAGCTCCTGACAGCACCCCCTATTCTACTCCAAGTAGAAGATGAGCATTGAAGAATCTCCAGTGGGAGATGATTGAATTGGTGGTAAGCCGTTCTCTTGGCAAGAAAAACCCCTTGCTTCAACTGTAGACAGACTTCTGTCCAAAAAAGGACAAAACTTGGAAGCAGATAAGTCGACAGCCTAGCTCTGCCAAGACAGGGTAGGTAAGTCCTTCATAATTCCTGCTCTACAATCAATGACTGTCAGAGAAATGGGGCCAAATGGCTGAAGATTGATGCTGTAATGTATGGAGAGAAAATGGGAACTGTCCAGGCAGCCACTGGTATGTGATTCTTTAGTTCTTAAAGTCTTAAGCGGGAGACTGACCCATCAGGGAATGCTACAAAGTGAAAGCCACCATGGATTAACTTCTAAAAGAGCAGCAATATGGATTGAAAGTCAAAGACAAGGGAAGGGGAATTCCAAAGAGGGAATAGTGGTGGGGGAAGGTTGTGGAAATGGGCAGGTCAGAGTTGGAGGAAGGCCATGAGGCTACTAAATTAAGGTATTATTGTGATGGAAGGGAGGCATGGAAGATAGGTTGTTTCACTGGTAGCTGCAGCCAACCACTCTTCTTGAGTGAGAAGCCTCCAGGGATTTCAGTCACTGGATAGAAATGGAATATTTGCATTCCATAATCTTCGATCTGCAAGACTCTGATTCTTGGGAAGGTGGGTTGCACTGCTGTGTGGGTGACCCCTAGAATCAATAAACCCCCTTGTGACAGCTTTTAGGGATGGCAAGAGGAGGGCAATATTTGCTGATGTACTGTACCCACTTTTCTCAGTGCTCCTGATACCTCACCCCTGAGCGTGTGATCTGTGAAGCCTCCATTGTGGATGGTTTTGAAATCACAAATCTCTACCAGTCTGAGAAGGGTAAGAACAACAAAACAGAATGCTGACAGAGGAATATGGCATAGTTGTTTCATGATGACCATGTCAAAGCTGAGAGAGAAGCAAGGAATCTAGGAATCAGAAGCCTTAGATATATGTAGACTGAGTATGGAGTAGCTCAAGTGTTATTCTGGAAGTTTTCACCCTAAATGGACCCAGGAAGGAACTTCAGATGGTAGCTTAACTGTATCACAACATCACCTTCTACATGAATACATGCCTTTGTGTACATTCACATACATGCTATGGCACCCACACGCCACTATTACAAGTTTATATTACTTGATGATCAAGGTCAACCATGGAGATCCTTCATTTTTATATTTAGCTGTAAAGTTTTGGTGTTGACATAGTCACAGTGATGAGAATTGTGCCTCATGTCTCTCAATGTTTGTGTCTGGTTTCCTGCTGGGTGTCTGTCTCCTGTCTTATCACGTCTCCCACTCTTTATGTCATCCCAGTTCCTCAGCGGCATGGGACATTATTTGGACTAGAGAAACATGACCAGAGTGTGTGCAGCCATACATGTGCACTCTGGAACAGGCAGGAAGGTGTTTGGGGAAGAGGTTCCAGTGGCTGCTGTCAGTGTGTGGAGGCAGTTGTCTCTTCCCACAATGCTTAGAGCAGGGCAAGGGCAGGAGAAAACTATGCTAGATGAAGCCTGGCCTGGTGACTTGCTACTCCCAAAGGAAGCTCAGTTAAGTTAAGTGGGCTCATTCAAGGCCCAGTTAAGAAGATTAGAGAGGGCTACACTGTGATGGTTTGAAAAGGCCCTATAGACTCATAGGGAGTAGCATTATTAGAGATGTGGCCTTGTTAGAGTAGGTATGGCCTTGCTGGAGGAGGTGTGGCCTTTCTAGAGGAGGTGTGGCCTTGCTAGAGGAGATGTAGCCTTGCTGGAAAAAGTTATGTCACAGGAGGTGGTCTTTGAGATTTCAGACAGCACCATGCCTGCCTGCATGCCTCCATACTTCTTGACATGATGACAAGGAATTAAACCTCTGAATTGTAAACCAGTCTCAACTAAATGTTTTTCTTTGTAAGAGTTGTCGTGGTCATGGTGTCTCTTCACAGCATTAATTAAGACAGACACCCCACTCCAACTTGTCCTGCACTTCCTTCAGTTGAATGAGAGCCTGCTTCTGCTCATTTCCTCCCCTCTGGGCTCCCTCAGAAATCTGATCTAGTTTACCTGGGACACTTTCCCAGGTAAGGTGCAGAACAGTGGAAGAAAAATCCTGTGGAGGCCTGAGTGTGTTTACTCGCTTACGGTTAGTGAGAGGCTCAATTTTGTCTGAAACAGATATTTGGTTCCCGTGGAGGTGGGCTTGCTCTGTGCCTGACCTGAGAGACAGTAAAGATTTGGCCAGTTTTTGCTGTCCATCTTTTCATGATGCTCCCAACAGTCTTGATGAAAGGCTTTGGTCCAAGCAACTTTCTTTATTCCTGCAGTATTGTCAAAGCTGATTGGATTGACCTAAGTTGGGCTAAGCAGCCCATTTCTTTTGGAAACATGGAAGATGCAGCTGGCCCTCCCGATCTGGGAGTTGCAAGGCAAGGGAAAGTTGGGATCACCAAAAGTAATTAAATAAATTCTAAAACGGGAGAGAGGAGAGACGTAGAGAGAATGAGAGTCCAAGGGAGAAGAAGGGGTAGACTTGGGAAGAGAAGTGACAATAAAAGGCCAAACTGTCCCCAAATCAAAAGGCAAAGGGATGACAGCTGGTGCTGTCACTCATGATGGGCCACTGCGCTTCCTCAAGTAGAGGCCATAAGATTGCTCTGCTTCTCTCCATAAAGTCTGATTGTCAAAGCTAACCCAAGTGAGGCTTAAAAACCCTGAGCTATAAAATCTAATGTCATAGGGGACGATTGCCCACTGGTCTTTGTCCTAGAGATATTGCTATTTTTTGGCACATGGTAAAATGGGGCCCCAGACACAAACTCTTTCCTGTGATACTACCTTCCTGCCACACAAAATAATTTTAGGAACTCATTCCTTGTTTTAAGGATGGGCTTCTCAAGGAGCTGAACCAAAGTTAGCATACCACTCAAACATCAGCTGTTCTGAGATAATTAGCTGCTGGAGATATCTTCAGAGGAAGGAGGTGAGTGTGGGACACTGCGAAGAAGACGCGGGGCCAGGTTTAAGCACCCCTGCATTCCCCTGTCCTCTTCTAGATGACCCCCAATTCCATTCATATCTGAAACTGCTCCAACCAAGGGATGTTTCTTATATGTACCGACCTGTAAATACACAGGCATTTCTTTAGTGCTGGGGACACAAGCTGGTGACTTCTCTTTTATGAACACATGTGTAACCACATGAACTGAAGAACGTATAAAGCCATTATGTGATTTAACCACACCTCTACCCCATGTGCAGTTTGTTCTTGATACTGTACATGTTTCATATACATTTACTCCATATATTTATACATACATGTATCCCATTGTGAGGGGATAAAAAAGATTGTAAAAGACAAAACTGAGTTCATAAACACACTTTCTCTCTCCCTTTCCATCTCTCTTTGTAGTGAATTACCCATTCTTTCCTCTGTAGGCCATGGGACCTGGCCTGGTTTGTGGGCAGGGTTTATACCTTGTGTTCAGTGACTCTTGCATTGTACAGAGTCTTGGCAGAGGCTCAAAGACTTTGCTTTTTTTGCTAAGTGCAGTTGACTTTATCACTGGGATATTCCCATGGCCTGAACCATGTACTCTCATGGTATCCAGAGATGTCATACTGAGCCAATGTTATTAGTATTCAGTAGACTAGGATTTTTTTTTTAAACTCCCTGTGACAGGTGTTCTGGCCTTTTTATGGGTTTCATGTGGAGAAGTTCTCTAAGTCAGTCATTGGCATGGACACTTTTCCAGAGATCACAGCAAAGA
Organism: Lophiomys imhausi; assembly: GCA_907164525.1. NCBI lineage: Eukaryota > Metazoa > Chordata > Mammalia > Rodentia > Muridae > Lophiomys > Lophiomys imhausi. The sequence continues at coordinate 1,138,692 of CAJQZJ010032284.1, read as the reverse complement.
CCCCAGCGGACTCCACCTTAGCTTTTTCTCCTGTTTGCTGCCAGAATGATGTTGTTAGAGAGGTGGGTGAAACCACAGATTATTGCATTTAAAATGATAGGCAATGTACAGAGGTTTCTGGCATCATCTGACCTGAAAGTTTTCATACAGACTGTATCAAGCTAGACTGAAGTCTGTTTCACCTATGGCCTGCTTCTTTCCCCCATGATATCAGATGGAGTGGAACATACACTGGGAGACTTATATGTATCCAGCAGCCTCAGGATAAGGTGAGCATGTCCCTTTTCCATGTGCATTTTCTGACCAGATAGTCTATACTTTTTATTGGGTTCTCAAACTATCTAGAACCGTTTTAAGAAAGTTAAACAAAATCACTAATGAGGAATAAGAGTCACATGGACCTGGTTTTAAGTACCCACTCTGACCCATCTTTTTTTTTTTTTTAATAAACTTGAAAAAGTGTTTTGGACTCTCCAAGGTCCCATCTTCTTATGCATCTGGAATGCAAGAGACCCAGCAATATTATTAGGGGATATTTAAGGCAAGCATGTATAAGGGGGCTTGCTTAGTGATCAGCACACATAGTATATTTAACAAATGTTATTTCTCTTGAAAAAATAAATTTTGTTTAAAAATGATTTTTATTAATTAATACGTTTTATGTGCATGATTGTTTTGCCTGGATGTATATCTATGTACCATGTCCAAGCCTGATTCTCATGTGCCCAGGGAGGCAAGAAGAAGGTGTCAAATCCCCTGCAACTAGAGTTTTAGACAGCTGTGAGCTACCATGTGGGTGCTGGGAATTGAACCCAGGTTCTTCGGAGGAGCAGCCAGTGCTCTTAAAATGGAGGCCTTGCTTCAGCCTCCAAATGTTCTTTCTAATCAGAATATAGATGTACTTTATTTTCCCTGTTCCACAGAGAGAAAAAAACCCCACAACTTTTACTTAGGATCATTTAGATTTATAGCAGAGTTTTAAAGTTAGCTTGGACATTTCTCATTTTCCCTTCACTTGGCTTCTCATGTTAGGTTCCTACAGAACACAGCGCCTTTAACGTAAGTGAGATATAAACATGGGTGCATTACTGTTAACTTAAATCCCAGTCTCTTTTTTTTTTTTTTTTTTCAGAATTTCCCTGACAATCTGTTAGTGACCCTTACTGCTTCAGGGTCTTATCCTGTGTATTCCACCCCATCAGCCATCATGTCCCTTTTCCACCTGACAGTTTCTGGTCTTTTTCTTGTTCATATTAGGAAGTGATGGCTCTCATCTGGTTTGGCTCATATGTTCCATCTATCCAGCCATTTGATTTTGGCTTCTCTCAGATGTCTGTCTTCTCTGGAAAGCGTGATTTTTATGATGCTCCCATGCCTTAAATGACATGAGGATACTGAAGTATGTGCCTGCCCTGTCTCCACTCAGGCACATTCAGAATGCTGCCCTGCCGCAGACTCGGCCCACGGATCTTCCCTCCATCTGAAACCCCCTCCTATCTCATCTTATCCTTTCAAAACCTCCAGTTTCCATTTCTAGCCCCACCCACACCCTAAGGTAAGTACTCACTTGTCCAGCTCCCTACTTGAGGCCTCCTTTTGAATACTCAAAAGGCTTTCCAAAAGAAATGTGCTCAAAACCTAACTTTACCTACCCTCCAGAACGTGCTTGTCTCCAAAGTGTCATCTTTTCCTAATAACATCCCCATTCATCCAAACACTTTCTGAACAATTTTGAGTGTTTTCACATCTCCACACCCACACAAATCCTACCAACCTTCCTCTTTTCAGGATAACCAACCTCTATGACCTCCTCGGGTGCTCACACTGATCCTGCCAGTTCCTTTCTTAGGTAGAAAAAATTCTAGTGAATCTGAAACTCTCCCCTTGTTCCTAGTTCTCTCTTGTCATATAATTCCTCCACAAGTCAGGTCAGGTTCTCATTCAGATTTTCCATGTACCATAATCTCCATCTCAAGGACACTTCTGCAGCATTGTCTTTACTACCTTCTAGCTTCCTGCTCTCAGGACACTGAAATTCCTTAGTTGTTTCTCAGATACATCAAGTACACTCCTTTCTTAGGGGTTGTGTGTGTGTAGTACTTTTTGGCTGAAAGTCTTTTCCCCAAGATGTCCATATGCTTGGCTTTCCCTTAGTTCAGTTAGGATTTTCAAAATGGAGTCACCCCTCAGAGTCCATGAGGATGCATTTCATGATCTCTTATAGATACCAGAATCCTCAGATGCTTAGGTTCATTAGATAAAATAACAGTATTTGCATGTTTTTTGCATAGGCATTATATCATCCTGAGGTTATCAGTAACACCAAATATGAGACCAATGTCTGATAAAGAATTCCTACACTGTATGGTGGTGTGAAGGAGGATGGCCACCATAGGCTTATATGTCTGAATACTTGGTCTCCCTTTTTTGGAACTATTTAGGAAGGATTAGGAGACAGAGACTTGTTGGAGAAGACGTGTCACTAGGGGTGGGCTTTGAGATTTCAAAAGCTCAGGCCATTCTCAGTTAGCTATTTCTGCATCATACTCATGGATCATGATGTGAACTCCCAGTGCTGTTCCATCACCACATCTTCCTGCCTGCTACCATACTCCCTGCCATGAATATCATGGACTTCAATCCTCTGAAACTATGAGCTCCCGAGAAACCCTTTCTTCTATAAATTGCCTTGGTTGTGGTGTCTTATCACACCAACAGAAAAATAATTAAAACATAGTACATTGACAGTAATAATTGACAAGAAAGAAGTCTGAATGCTGAATACAGATGCAACCATTGTAGGCTTAACTGTGTTTTCAGTCCTTGGTTGAGTACATGGATGAAGCTGCAAATACAGGCTGTCTGCCTATTATTCCCTTCTCATTTGCTTTCAACACGTAATGCATTATGAAATTCTATTTGTTTAGATTCTGTCTTTCCATTAGAATACATTTTAACTGTCTGTAACTCCATCCCAACCAGGAAACAGTGGAAACCTTTTTGCTTATGGTATACAAAAAAATAGAATGAAGACACCACCGAACATTGCTAGAGGCATTGTCCTAGTCTGAACATGGACTACCCTCACAGGCTCATACGTGGGTTCTTGGCTGTCTGCACATAAACTTTTGGGGGGGCGGTTAGATCCTGAGGGTCTGACCTGGTCAATGGATTGATCCCTGATGATGTCATAATAAAATGGCATCACGTGGAGGTGTGAAGAGGATAGGGGCCTGATTGGAAGAAATGTATCACTGGGGAGGAGGGCATGTCTTTGAAGAATATTTTCTTCTGACTTCCTCCTATGTGCTCCTTCCTCTACCTCCTGCTCATCTTGAGACAAGTCGCTTTGCTCCCCCACTCTACCCCACCAGGATTTATATCTCACCAGGCACAGACTCAGAAGCCACAGAGCCAAATGGTCATGGGATTAAACCTCTGAAATCATGAACCCAAATAAAGTCTTCCTCCCTATGTTGCTTAGGTGATGCGTTGTGTCATAATGACGAGCATGGTGGATACAGCAAGGCACAGCATAGGTAGAAGGGAGGTTGCTAAACATCCTGCAGTGTGCGGGGAAGCCCCCACTTTAAAAAAACCCACATGATGCCACTGTCAACAGTGGAGGGGTGGGGAGCCCCACAATAGCATGCAAGGTCTTTGTGGTGTAGAGTAATCTTGGTCCATTCTAATATCCATGAAAATGTTGCCACAGAGAGAGAGAGAGAGAATGACAGCAAGCAAGAGAGATTCCAATAAGCATTTGTCTACTGAAAGACCTTTCCATTCTGCCTCTAGCCTAGAATCTAGCCTTAAGTCCCTCTGTCCTTGAATCTCATGTGTCTAGAAAGATTCTGGGAAGGGTGGGAGGTAGTGCAGGAGTCTATTCTATTTTCGCAGTCCTTCATCTCCATCACTCTGCCCAGGCTAGAGTGTCACTGGCTAGTTTGCAGGAGAAGACTGCAGAAGGCTGCTTGGCTCTGGCCTTGCTTGGGTCCTGGGATCTTTCTGTCTGATGCATGAACCCACCATGATCATGAGCATTAGTTTAATTCTGCTGAGTATCCTTCTCTTGAAGCAATGGATACTGCGTTATTTACTTTTACATAATTTTGAACAAAATTATATGAGAGAATAAATTAATGGAAGATTTATCTGTGACTGAGGGTTTTAGAAGGTTTAGCCCCTGACCCCTTGGCCTCATGTGCTGCTCCAAACATCATGGTGGTAGAAGCACATAGCAAAGGATCGTCTTCACAGCACACAGGAAGCAAAGAGGACAATACTTACATTTAAATAGCTTTCTCTTTTCCATTCTCTCCAAAACCCCCTCTGGAAAGACCTCACAGACATCTCAAAATCAAGCTGCCTCAGTATCCTAGGGGGGTTCAAATCCCGCCAAATTGACGATGAAGATTCATATCACAGGACATAGTCTACCCTACTCTTTTCAAATGGTGGTGAGGAAGTCCCTTGACGTGACGCAGAGTACTGGGGTCTACCTGAACCTTTGAATGTAGCCATTGCTCTTGACCTCTTGATCGGGGAAATGTCACTGGGGCTGTCAAGAACAGTTTCTTACCATCTTAGACTTTTCTAGGTGTGGTGGTTTGGATAGCAATGCCCTCCATACACTCAATGCTCAGTCAAATTGCTAGAGAGTGTGGCCTTGTAAGGGAATGCGTGTCACTGGGGCTAAACTTTGAGGTTTTAAGTGGCCAGCTGGTTCCCAGTCTCTTCTTGTTTGGTTTCCTGACTGTGGATAAGATGAAAACTCTCAGCTGTCACTCTGGCGCCACACTTGCCTGTATGCTGTCATACTTCCAGCCATATTGGCCATGGACTTCCCCTCTGAAGCTGTAAGCCACCCCTAATTAATTAAATGTTTTCTTTTATAAATTGCCTTGGTGATGGTGTTTCTCCATAGCAATAGAACAGTGACTAAGGCAGTAGTTCTGCAGAATTATATATTTGTGATTTATGAGAGCTGACAATTTCAAAATTTGTAGGGCACCCAGCAGGCAGAAGTTAATCCTGCCATCTCTGGGCATACTTTCTTCTTTTCTGAGGAATGTAGTTTTCTCTAAGGCACTTGACTGGTCAGATGAGAGACTCTCTCAATTTATGAAGGAGAATCTCCATTGCACAAAATTAAATGAGCGCACATTACCACAGCTACAAAAATGCCTTCATAGGAATACTTACATTCGTGTTTCATCAAATAACTAGGTACTATGGACTAGTCAAGTTCTCCATGAAATTATCACATTTAATAAATCATTAAATAATTCAGAATTTAGGCTGTGCTTGCTGCTGCTGCTGACTCTATTTGTTAGCAGCTGGCACGTGCCATCCTTCCACAGAGGGCGAGAGCAGGTCTCCAGTATGTAAGCCCACCTTAACATACAACCATCGCCGAGCACCTGATTTCTGAGGGCCTGATTCATGGCATGGGTGCTTCAGGGTGGAACTGAAGCAGACTCTACAGCAAGCTTTCAGAATCACACTGTCACAGTTCTGAGGGCACACCACCCATCCCTCACCTTCAAAGGAGGGATGCTTGAGGCCCACAGAGTGTGACACTGTCCAGAAAACTTGAGAATCTACTATTTCTCTACACTGATGGTCCCCAGCAAACCCCAGCTGGCCCTGCCATCCCTGAGGCCATTCCTCAGAAGCCAGCTGTTGTGAGAAGGTGAAAAGTGTCTGTTCTATTTGCTAGGAACTTCCAGAAGGCAGCACTGAGTCCTTCCTTTGTTTTTTTCTGTTCCAGGGAAACTATTTTTTGGGGGGGAGGGGACAGGGGAGGGTGGGGGTGGGGCGGGGTGACCATCATCTTTCCAGTCCTGAGGAGACTTTTCCTCAGTGAGAAGAGAGCCCTTCCATCCCAGACTCAAGGGAGTGGGGGTAGATCTGTGTTATTCATGTTCATTTGCTGTGGTAATTTCCACTGAGGACCCTAAAAATGGAGGGCACAGGACTTTTGTGTGTCCGTCTGAAGACCCAAAAGAGGTTCACTGAGTCACCCCAAATAAACCTGGTAGAGTTTTGGGTGTTATTTTTGTTTATTTTCCCTTCCTGCAGGGAAAAGGTGGCTTTTGTTCAGAAACAGAATTCCACCGGCTTTTACTCCTGGTGTGTCTGGCCTGCCTTGCAGGGCCCTTGCCTTTACTTTATCTGGGTGTGTGTAATGTAAGGTAACTCCAAACACTGTGTTTCATACCAGGCCTTTCAATCATATAAGTTCTGCTTCCAATGCCTCTTCTTAACCTTAAGGAGGTAAGGGAAGTATCTCTTCGACCTCATGCATTGTCTCCTTCCAAGAAAATGGGAGCATGGGGCTTTGATCTCATCTGGCTAGTGCTGATCCAAAGTCCCATGCATATGGCAATAAATGCATTTTTAGAAGAAAGTTCTTAGTAGTGTATTATTAATAATAAGGCAGAGATTGTAGGCACTGAGGACCTAAACAGATTTTTTAAAAAAATAGTAGTTGTGTGTGTGTATATGTGTGCTTGTATCTGCTTGTAGCTAGGAAACAAAGCTTAGACTTACTAGCAACTCAATCTATTTAAATTATAAATGGTTTGGCATTCTTCCTCTTCTTAGAGGAAAAAGATATACTTAAACACATCTGCCAAAAGATGACTGGAAGGCCAAGGTTAAGCCTGAGAGAACGCAAACCTAGCAACTTTACAACATGCGTATAGTTATTTTATCAGACAAAATACTTTGTTTTGAAGTCTCAGGTTAGCCAAAAAGATAGTTCCCTAAACTGTAGTCTTCAATCCACAGGAGGCTTACATTTTAAGATACACCTGACAGAGGATCCTGCTTGTGTTCGCCCTGTGATTAATTGGCAAACGTTACATTCGTTCATTTCCTTAATGAGCATGCTTTGAGCACTTACTGTGAACCAGGCAATGTCTGGCAGCTTGGGGGGGCGTGTGTGTGTGTGTGTGTGTGTGTGTGTGTGTGTGTGTGCAAAGCCACTAAGCCCAAAAGCAAGCGACACGGAAGGGCTTGGAATCCTAAGCTTGGGTGTACTTACTCAGAGCCAAGTCTGAAGCTTTCAGGGTGGAAGGACCGTGTGGTGCCTTGAACTATGGCACCTAGCAGATCAGTCAGGAAAAGCAAAGCATTGGGGGTAGAGGAGGGGCGGGCTGCGGGGGAGCACGTGATTAGAATATTCCATTCACAGAAGATTTTGAAAAGAATGTGCAGGAGGCTTGGGGTTGGGCAGGATCCCATCACTGATTCATCAGTTTCCAAATTCAGGGCTTGTCAAATTCTGCGAATCTTAAGGAGGGGCCTCCCAGACTCCTAGTGAGCTGAGAGGGCACCTGAGACAGACACACTAGTCAGATCAGGCTGAGCGGCACTCTAACAAGTGGGCCCAGTTCTTTCCGGCTTACTGAACAGCGAAAGTGTTTTTCCTGCTTGTATGACATTAAGTGTCCCGGAACAGCTTTGTTTTTGCTTTATAGCATCTTCATTTTAGAATCTGTTGAACAAGAGTCTCTTGTCCGGAACATGCTGGGTCATTTGGCAGGAAAAGGAAAGACTGGTGGACCATAGCTTTCAAAGCTCTGGCTTGGCAAAAGCAGCCACTGTTTCTGCCTGTGCTTGCCGGTCAAGACCAAGACACACTGTCCAGGCTTATAATGGTGCAATATAAAAGCATTTTCTTTCTCCAAGAAATAGAAAAAAATGTTTTAATTAATGATATCACCTTTATCGTGGATTTCAGCAGCACCTTACCACAGCTTCAACCAATACAGCTCCATAAGCAACAGTTTTACATGTTGGGACTTACCGCTACCTTTGGCTTGGTTCAGTTGTGGCAAAGGATTTCCCTTATTTACTGACATCCATTCTGCTGTACTCTCGGCCCTGCATCTAGGTGTGGCTGCGGGGCTAATCCCTACCAACTGCCCTTATCCATTTCTGTCCATAACTTTGAAGCAGCGTGCGTGCATCTTCTCCACTCTACATAGCAAGGTGTGGAGAGTGTAAGAATCCAGGCAATGGCATACAGGATGGAGGGAGCCATGTAGCTCTAGTGTAATTAACTTATAAACATAATGACTTAACAAAGTCCACAATATTGGGTCACTTGCTGATGACATTCCAAATTATTATTAAAGTATAATCCAGAGATGTTGCTCTGATAAAAAGACATTTTAATTCCTATTTTAATGCTGTACTGGGGGAAGGGCGCTGAAGAGATGGCTCACTGGGTAGAGGTGTTTGCTGCTAAGTTTTTCCACCAAGGTTGAACGCAAGGACCTACACAATGGGAAGAGAGAATTGACTCACAGAAGCTGTCCTCTGGCCTCCACACATGAGCCATGGCACTCATGTATTCCCCCCCCCCACGCATACACACAGACACACACATGTACATGACACACACAGACACATATATACTCACATATACACAGACAAACATACACACACACATACACACCACACCATACACACACCAGATACACACAGACAAACACAAACACACACATGTACTTGACACATACAGACACAGACACACACACACATGTACATGATATACTCAGACACATATACACTCACACACACACACACACACACACACACACAAATAAAACTAAGCAAATGCTAGACTCTGAATAACAGATCCAGGGATCTGGCTGCCTTCGCTATTAATAACTGTGGGCTCCTGGTGCTTATCTCTGTCTGGGCTTATGTACTGGTCAGTTATTCATCACTGTGACAAATGCCTGGAAGAAACATCTTGAAGCAGGAAAGTTCTATATTGGCTCATGAGTTCAGAGGTTTCAAATTATCTGTTCCCTTGCCTTTGGTCTGAGGCAAGGTAGACATTGTGAAGATGGGTGGATGTGAGTAAGGAACCTGCTGATGAACTCTGAACAGTCAGGAACAGAGAGGAACAGGAAGGGACCAGTCACAAGATGGCCTTCAAAGGCATCGAAGATCGGTGGTTAGTGCTGATCAACTTCCTCCAATCAGAGCCCACTTCCAACCAATGGGGTGGCTCAATGAAGAAGTTAGAGGCTTCCTGAGCCAATGTCCCTCCGTGACTGGCCCACCTGCTCACAGCTGAGCCTTTAATATGTGAGCCTTTTGGGACACACTTCATGTCCAGATTTTACGAACTGCTTTCTCAGCATGTGACGGATGAGACTGCATGCTAATCACATGCCACAGTCATGCTTCATACCTTCTGTACATGTAACGACTTTTCTTTAATGCAACTAGAACTTCACATATTTTTATAGTCACTTAAAATCACCACCACCACCCCTCCGCATCTAAGAAGTGTTAGGATGTATTGGTTCTTAAATATCTCCATCTGTCTTCAACATTTTGGAATTTGACATTCTCATAGCTCTAAAGGAAATAGTCTGAGCCACCGCGTAACTTCCTAGGGGCCCAGTTTTGTTCTACTCACCATAGTCTTTGATCACTGGAAAAAACCAGGGGCTTTTGTCCCAGTTACCTTAGCGGTTGTAGCTGATTCTTAGGTAAATTCTAAGAAAATTGTTGACAACCGTACCACAGAGACTACTCCTTCCAGGTATCTAATCTTGGTTCCTGCTTCCTTGTTAGTTATATTTACGACTTCTAATGTTCCACTTACCTTTGTGGCATTATACAAGTCTGAAGGTCTTATTATCACTCGCTTGGACTGCAAAAAGAAACGAAACGAGGTTTTCGAACTGTCCACTAGAGGGCAGCAGAGTAGTGGGAATTGGGATGCTCTCGGGCTTTGTAGTAGACGTGTTGACATGTGATTTGGCAATTGAATAATTTTTGATACTGTCCTGACACATAAACACCTAGAAGCAGGTTTTCAAAGGTTATTTGCACACTAAAAGAGGAATTAAGGAAACGAACTTGCATGCCAAAAGTCATTTTCAATATTCTACAAAGAACTGCGACCTCATTATGAGATTGCTTACAGAGAATATTCAGGTACGTTAAACCCGACCGGTAAACACGCGTTCAAAATAAATTAGGCTGAATGGACCTAAGAAAGTAGATCCAATGACTAATAAAAATTTCTCCTGGGGTTTGAGGACCAGCCAATTCGCCCAAAAGGAGAAACTGGATTTTATGTGATTTTGTGACCCCCCAGACCCCAATCCCCAAGACCTGAGACTCCCATATTCAGGGAACTATCAAGGTAAAACCATGGTCCACAGGCTCTTTGGCTGAGTTTACTATTGTGGCAATTTACTTTTAAGCTGTTGCCATACCCTGGACATGAAAAGTCAGCAAATGATCCAAGTTTATTCCAATGACATACATCCTCGCACCTTGAGAAATTGCCCATTTGTATTATCGCGGTTTGATGTATTTCCCATTTGTGGAGCTTCTTTGGTGAGCTGGTATTTTAATTTAATTATACTTTTTGCTAATGGTCTTTATTTTTCAGTGTCTCTGTGTAAAATGCCCGTAGGTTTGATTATCTGCCCCCTCTTCCCGGTGCAGAGGCGCCGTGCAAATTTATAAACTGACAAAATGCAGCGTAAAACTCGGGGAAGTGAAAGTAGGAATCTGTAAAGAAATCCTGTTTGAAAGATGAGGCATTTCCTCGCTGGCAGGGTGCAGCCCCCCTTGGATACAGACATTCAGTCTCTGGTCTAGGTGTTCCTAATAATAAAGACAACACAGTTGTAGCTCAGAGAGCACCAAGGACCATGAAGAAAGAGTTCAGGTGCTCAGTGGGTTGGTTGATCCCTTCTCAGCTTCTGCAGACACAAAATCATAGCCACCATAGTAATTTTTTTCTTCTACTTCATCCTCCCCACACTGAGGATCAAATCAAGGTCGTGGGCTTCCTAGGCTAGGCAAGCCCTCTACCACTGAGCCACCCCTCCCCCAGGCAAAAGTAGCATTTTCTTGACGTGGGTTTCAGTTGTGTTTGTTTCTTTAGAATAGTCCTTGAGTGTTGTAGGGGCCTAACTCTCTGAGAATACTGTCTCAGTCTGGACCAGAGGTTCTTCCAGGGCCTTGGAAGCATACTGCTGTGTGTTTAACAGCAAAGAGGAGCTAATGAATGGGTATCCCCAGAGACACAATTGTACACACCAGGGTTCACATTTCAGGAACGTGTTCTCACTCTGTTTTCTTGATCCAAAGTCACTATAAGAAGCACAATTGACCCAATAATAACCTTTCAAGAAGAAAATAAAAAACGAGGGGGTAGGGGGAGAAGAAAGAAAACTTCCAGGTCAAACATAAACATCGATTGGAGGGTACTTTCCAGTTTCAGAAAGCTGAGAGGCCAAAAAAAACAAGGGCTCATTTTAAAATCTTGAAATCTAGTCTACATATGATGTTCATAGACGTATTTTAGGTCGAGACAGCTTGAGAGATATGTCTTGGCCTAAGCCTCAGCATCTATAACCCAAGTACCCAAAGCCAAGTTCACAAGTCCTGACCTCCAAGCAGAGTCTCCCTGTTCTTTCTTAGGGATGCAGTCATGATGATGGTATGTACAGTGGCATTCTGGGAGAATGTTGGATTTTGTTTTTATAACCCAACGGCAAGAGCTGTCTCATTCTTGTTTAACTCAACTTGGTTTTCACCTCTCCCTATTACCCTCTTTTCTCTGTCCCTGTCCTATTAACATGGATGATTTGCCTAGTGGTGGTGAAGCAAAGGCAGGTCCATGTTATTTGCTTCGATTCTGACTAAGAATGTGGCAGACACAGGAGAGTGTTGAGTATCGATGGCTGTGGCGGAGTGTACTACTAAAATACAGAATGGGGCTACAGGGAGAGGGGCTTGAGTGAAGATAGCAGTTAAATTCTAGGTGACGGCAGTTAAGGCCTCAGGAACATGCCAACTACACACCTGGGAGAGAGTGAGGACATTATCCTAGCCATGGGACACGTTGGCTCCAGCTCCAACAGGAAGGAGAGAAAGGAACATGGAGTGAAGAACAAAGTGTGCTAATTACCTTCCTCTGGGGATCTTATGAATCAGGATGTGTATGGAAATTTCTCCAATGAATATGATTACTGTAGGACCTAATTTTCATACTGAGGAGCAAGGGGAAGGAGGCAGGGTCACAGAAGGACTCTGATCTTCCTGTCTTCTGCCACCTGAAGTCCCCATCCTGCCTAACTGCCTGCCTTCTCCACAGCTAGCCTGCTTGAATATAATGCTATCTTTGCCTTGTCTATATACACATTTTCTGCTCAGTTTCTTGAATGCATGAAATCTTTCTGCATCATGAGAGGAAGGGTGTCACGTCCTAGTGGGAACAGGAACTGGATCTTTCGGGGGGGGGTCTGGGATCTCTCTGGTTACCCTGGCAGTGTGAGTAGGGGGGCCACAGGAAGGCAGAGGGAGATGAAGAAAGTTATCAGTGGGTGGGGGGGAGGGGATGGATGCCAAAGGCTTGGGAGAAAAGCTGGTGGAGTTCTAAATAACAGGCTCAATTTGATGGCAACAGTAGCAGCAGGAGAGACTTGACACAGATTTTTTTCCTGAGGCACACAGAAAAATGAGGCTGACTTTTTCCTTTAACATGCGAAGGACATTTATTTTATATTAATAATTTGTTTAGCAGAGCCCAGGGTAGAATCCAGGGCCTTGTGCATGCTGACCAAGTGTTTCACCAATCATCAGGTTTTTTTTTTTTTGGGGGGGGGGGGGTTGTTGGGGTTTTTTTTTGTTGTTTTTTTTTTTTTGTTTTTTTTTGTTTTTTTTTTTTTTGGGGGGGGGGGTTGTTGTTGTGGTTTTTTGTTGTTGTTTTGTTTTTATGGTTTTTTTTTTTTTTTTTTTTGAGACAGGGTTTCTCTTTTTATCTCTGGCTGTCCTGGGATCACTTTTTAGACCAGTCTAGCCTTGAACTCATAAAGATCCGCCTGCCCCTGCCTCCTGTGTGCCACCATGCCAAGCATGGGTTCATTTTTTTTTTAAAGCATGTGCATAATTTTGTACTAGTCAAAAGAGGAAAGAAGAAATGCAGTGACAAAAATAGCCCGAACAGCAAAAAGTCAACCAGGACTGAAGCAAAGATGCAGTGAGAGAAATTTAAAAGAAGAAACAAACATAGAGATTCAAATCCTTTAATGGATTCCAGGCTGGGCAGCTGGGTGGTATTAGCATTAACCAGGAAGGATATTTGTGCTTAAGTTCCTAATTGTTTATGTTTCATTTCAATGGCAACATTTTCCTATACCAACTTCTTTATCGAATCTGGGTTGACCTGCTTTTACAGGTAACCCTTCTCACGTGGCTGGATGGAACATGCTCCACAGCAGAAACCTAGTTCTCCCATTTCAGTACTGGCATGGCACAAGTCTCATCAGAAGCAAGGTGCCCTTGTGTGGGAGGAAGTGAGGATAGAACTTTCCATCTTCATTCACTCCCTTGTGCCTTTTCAGCTCCTGAAGGACATCTCTCTCCCACTCATCTGGTATCCTGGCTTTCTTCTTACCTCAATTGTCTGGTGCAGATGGTCTCAGAGACATGAGAGTGGTAGAGGTTTCCTAGTACGTAGTTTAGCATTGGGCTAGGGCTGCATTTTGGTGGGAATGTACCTGCCAAGTTCCCGGGTTCTGTCCCACCCACTGCAAAGAGGAACAGAAGAGAGAGAACCAAACATATCTTAGCCACAAGTCCTCAGTATCTTAAGGAAAAGAAATGGTCGTTGACAGTAGGTACATTTGAGGACACTAAGCCATTTTTGCATTGTATTTGAGGGTGTCATATTCAGGAACTTACAGGTGGCAGATGGGACAGTTACAAGTTGGTGTCCAAGAGACACTGGAACAGTTTGCAAGCTAAGAAAAACTCCAGGTCTCACACACAAACACACACACACACACACACACACACACACACACACACACACACACA
>CAJQZJ010032284.1:1085682-1124807 GCA_907164525.1 Lophiomys imhausi | reverse complement strand
CACACACACACACACACACACACACACACACACACACACACACACACCTCCCCTCTCATGTATCCACTAATGGAGATGGCTAAGGAAAGGGATGGTATTCTGTGGTGGGGTGAGTGATAGTATTTAATAGCATAGAGATCTTGGAATAGCAAAAGCCTGGACTTTAAGGTAAAAGATTTACGTCCGCCCATGACATATCCTTAGGAACCAGCCAAGGATGACTTTTTGATCACAGGACTCTGGGGCGGGGGGAGGTGGGGGGGGGGCGAACACATGCCCTGAGGCACCTGTCCCGAGATCCTTGACAACAGATCACACAATCTCCAGACCACCTGCTGCTCCTCAGCCTTCTGTAAGAAAAGCTATGGAGAGACATTGCCCAGGGGCATGACTTGGAAGTGCGTGAAAGAGTCTGTGGAAAATCATGCTGCTAATTCATTATGACAGGTGAAGATATTTAAGTCAAGATTCATGTGGACAGAGGCTCTCCTCCTGTGTCACCTCCTCGTCTGGCAGAGGAACTTGCATCAAATGGGAGGCTTCACCCTCTTGTATCGACCCCTTGCGGGTCTGGGGACAGATTCTCCCTGGTATTCTGGAGCATCTAGGTGGGGAATTGTCTCCTCTCGGGTCCCAGGGGCTTCAGATTGGACAGAACACTGAAGCAAGACCCTTGCAGGCCTAAAGCATCTGAATGGTGAGTCTAAGAAATTTTTCATCTGATAAATAATTGGACTCTAAGACCGCAAAGGCAATTCCTGCTTGATAAACTGTCTTAGGCTCTGACAAAGGAAATTCAGAGACTTTAAGACTGAAAGATTAGATGAAGAGCAGCCATTCATAAGGATCCACACCCAGAGAAAAATATCCTTTTAAGAAACTTTAGGTTAATGTTAAATGGTTGTTTTGTAGGTATTAAAAAGTTTTAGGTGCTAGGTTTTAGAGTTAGGGTTTGGGTTTTAGGATTTAGGAACTTTATAGGCAATTGTTAGGTAATTAAGTATTAATAAATATATGCTTGATAAATAAAATTTACTGTTATGGTATTCACCAAACCAAAGAAGGATTGGTTTGGTCATTTTAAGTGCCAAAACAAAACAGTGGCACTCTTGAGGAATCACCTTACTTGTTTGTCAGGATCTATCTGCTCCTCACACGCAGGACCCTCCCATCCAATGGCTGGCCAGACTGCCGAGGTTGTGTTCCTGACGACAACAGCAGCCTTGCCACTCTCAAAACAGAGCAAATGGCTTCCACAGGAAGAGCGCCTTCTTGGGCTAAGGGCTAAAAGCATGGCTTCGCTACAGCCCCTGGGCCTCCACATTGTGCCGTGTTGGGCGCTCATGTGTAGCGAAACAGCATCTCACCCTCCTGATCCATAGCTTCGCCTGGCCTACCGTTTGCCGTGTAGCACAGACTGGCTTCATACTTGAAGGGATTCCCCTTCTTCTGCTTCTGCAGGGCTTGGGTAGCAGGAATTACGACCTACAGTGAGCCCCGAATGGAAAATGTTTCAGAAAATATTCAGAAAGACCCACAGAAGCCAGGAGCTGGCTGCACTCAATTGCCTCTCTAAAATAGACATCAAGTGGTAATCCACATGCAAAAATAAACATGAATTACAAGGAATGGATGAGTGTATGTTTCACTGCTGGGAAGGAGACATTTGGTGTTTCCTTCCTTTTAATTTTGTTTATTTATTTGTTTGTTTGTTTGGTGTGTGCTGTTTATTGTTATGTGTACACATGTGCATGGGAAGGTACATGCCCATGTGTGCCCATCACTCTGTGCCTTATTTCCCTAAGACAAGATCTCTCACTTAACGTAGGCTACCAGCAGGTTAAAACCCTAGTGAGTCTCCTGTCTGTGCCCTCAACCCCAGCACTGGGGCTACAGGCATACACAAGATCAGGTCTGGGTTTTTATGTGAGTCAGCATCAGGTCCTCATGTTTGTACAAAAAGGACTTTACCCACTGAGTCACCTTCCTGACCCATCTTTTTACATACTTTGGTTGTGTGCATTGGACATAAATCTTGGCTTCTCCACTTAACCTTCATGTGTAAGAGTCCTTTAAATGCTTATGAGTTGTTTTGGGGGGTTTTTGTTTTGTTTTGTTTTGCTTTGTTTTTAATTTCTTCAGTGAGCAAAACCACAGTGCCCATCTCCTAAGTCAGTGAAAAACAGAAACCATAACACAATCACGGAATTCAGAACATAACTCAGCGGTAAGCGGCATCCCGCCAGTGTTGATGCGGCGCTAATGTTACCGTGGCCAAATGTCCAAATTCAGAGAAGCATTTGAATTTTATTCCTGAAGAAAGACCTGTTGGAGGCACAAATGAAGTAACAGTGCCAAGGATGAAAGAAAAACCAAGGTGAAACAGAGTGGTAACAGCGGGTGATAGGGTGACGCCCTTTGAGCCTTTCTCAGCAGGAAGCGGGGACAGGATGGCTGTTGCCTTGTTGGTAACAGGGACTCAGAGTTGGTGTGGGTGACTCAGCTGGAATCCTGCCCACTTGATGCTTTTTCTCTGCTGTTCTTTCTGCTGGTCCAGGAGGCTGATGTTGGATGTTTTTTGATTTGTGCTTCTTGGCTACAGGAAGGAGTTCCAAAGGCCCGGGGCTCCTTTTGCTGCTAGAACAATCTATGACCAAGGCCATGTTGCAGGAGTACCAAGTGTGCATGCAGTTTTTGTGGAACAGGTGAAAGAGCAAATAGAAGAGAAAGGAAGTCCATGCTGTGAGTACTTTCTCTCCTCACTTTAGAACCTAAAAAAAAAGGCCTTAGAGCAGTGGTTCTCAGCCTGTGGATTGCAGCCCCCAGAGGGTCATATATCAGATACTTTGCATATCAGATATTTACAGTGCAATTTATAACAGTAGCAAAATTACAATTATGGAGTAGCAGTGAAGGAATTTTATGGTTGAGGTCACCACAGCTTGAGGAACTGTATTAACAGGTCACAGCATTAGGAAGGTTGAGAACCATTGCCTTAGAGTTTCTGGAGGCACACCATTATGGGTTTAAGGCGGACCCAATCGAGTGTGATTGACATTCCTGTGTAAGGGGACATCTAGACAAATGAAACCACAGACACGTTTCTTATGCCATCTGTATCACCCCTTCTCCAGATTAAGCTAGATGACCTCAGCTATGCTCAGTTTTGTCTGACATCATCCACAAGTCTACCAGTTGGTACTGCTTGGCCTTTGTGCAGCAATGTTCAGGCTCCAAGGACCTTTATGTGCTTCTTAAATGGCTTCCTTGGGATGGCTTCCCAGAAGTGAGACCGGCCGTGCCCAACTTAAACTTCTGCATGAGTTTAAGAGACACATATTTCTTTAATAAATATTATGTCTAATATCTGTGAAATACTGCTATCTACAGAGTAATTCCCCTTTGTGGATGTTTTCTATCCCTTGTGTTCAAGTGTGGAAAACAGCAAGCCACGCTCTCTACCTGACTGCATTCAATCAATTCCGAAATTAAGTAGCTCCTGTGGGAAGGTAACTCAGCATTTGGGTCCCCCGGGGAACATGGACTACACATTTGTTAGGTGGGTTTCATCCTCATTACAAAACACATCCCAGGTCTCCTACTTAGAGAAGGAAAAAAAGCAAGCATTTTTTCTTTCATTATATTATTATAGTATCAAAAGCAAAGCAAAACAAAACCTTCTATGGTTTCCTTTATTCAGAAAAGCTAGGCATTCTGTGATCTCCGCATGTATCTTAAGTGGGCTGGACTCAAATTCATCTAAAATCCAAGAAGGCATTGCCTAGATGGTTTCCTCTATGACTCTCGATGGGATTGGTGTCAGGAGGTGCTTGAGTAGTTAGCTCCAGAGATGGTACTCTGGTCCATGTAAGAGCTGTGTAAATAGCCAGGCAGGCCCCTCTGTTTGGAGAACAGACACTTGATGGGAGTGGCCAACACAGTCCACAGGAGTCACTTGGCAATACCTGGCAGACTCCCCACTCAGCTGCTCCCACAAAAGCTAAAACTAGTCAAGCCTCTACAAGCGATTTTGAAATCAAAATCTTTCAAAGGAAGTCTCTGACAATGTCCTCAGGCGGCTGCTTCCCCGCCCGCGGGCAGGAATGACAGCTGGAGAGCTTGGTAAGTTCTATTTGCTTGATTGCCTCGGTCTGATTTCTGTGAGGGACTGATATTCCAAGCTGTCCTTTGAGATGAGCTGCTGTGTCACTCATAGAATGGAACGCACATGCTTCCTCATGGTAGGCAAAGGTTCACACGGAGAAAATGCCATGCTTCAACCCAAACCCTTCATGGAGATCATCTTCGAAGTCATGTGTGCATCTTCTATCAGTAGCCAGCTTTGAAATGACCCAGGCGCTGTGATTACAGAGACTTTGGGTGCAGTGCGGACTCAGTCACATAGCCAGAAACCCAACAGGCATACCCCTGCTCTGATAACAGGTTCTCACCTGCAGGAATGGCAAGCTTTCCCTCTATATTTTAAAAAAGACTTTTAAAAAAAGTGTGTGTGTGTGTGTGTGTTTGTGTGTGTGCACATGCGTGCATGCTTGTGTGTGGATATGTGCTCATCAACTCAGATTCCCTCAAAGGCCAGAAGAGGACATTGAATCTGAAGTTTCAGGTGGTCTTTGAACCACCTGATATGTGTGCCAGGAGCCCAGCTGAAGTCTTCTGTAAGAACAGTAAGTGCTCTTAACCACTGAGCCATCTCTTCAGCCTATTCTAAAGGTCCACTTCAATGTAGGTTGATTACAATGGTACCCAAAGCGTGACATAACACGACTAGCCCATAACACAGGCTTTATCTACCATGAATCTCCTGATGAGCCCTTTTCCTCATGACAATGTCTTCATTACATGTCCTTTCACTTGTACTTTATGATTAGGTCAGGTACTATTGCCATTTGGGGGACAATGTGTAGAACAAAGAAGTGTCATGGGCACCTACTGCAATCTCTAAAAGTCAGGCAAAAATCTAATCCACACAGCACCACTGGCCACAAGCTGCATGTGATTGACTGAGCTACTAAAATTGAATTGTTCACAACCTCTTCTTTAGGCTAAAACACGGAGTAGTATTGATTTTTTTTTGATTCAAAAAGGAAATAATAAAGAACTCTGAATATCCAAGTTTAATAAAAGCAAATCATCCTCGTTCCATGATGACTGATGTCGCTATTAGATTTGAAATTAGCTTCAGGCTGTGTCTCTACCACACCCCAAGTCCACATTACCCACTTTAGATTCTCCTCCACCGCCTTCCCTCCCCCTTCGCTTCCTTCCCTCTCCCTTCTTCCTCCTTTTCTTCTTTTTGGAGGAAAGTTCTCACGACATAGCCTAGTCTGGCAATCCTAGTCACCACCCTCCTGCCTCAGCTTTCCAAGTGCTGGCATTAGGTGTGTACCCTCCTGCCTTACTTAAGTAGGTTCTTTTTGAGACTGAGTCATCTGAATTCCCGGAAGATCAGGAGAAATGCATCTTTTCCATTTCTCCATTGTTACCCCACAAAGACTGCTCACCTGGCCTCAGGTAGTCCTGTGTACCTCTCTATGTGAGCAGTGACTAAAGTTTTACACCTTAAATGAAGCTGGAATGTGAGCTTATGTTAGTCAATAAGTATTAGGAATGTTTATTTTTTCCTCAGTTAAACATAGTTATTTCTTTTCTGCAAGATCAGAATAAGCATTCTGCAAAGCCAAACTTACAGAGCTCCACTGCAAAATATGTGAAATTTGGCATTTTTGTTTTCTTACTGCAGGTAGAGACTCAGTGGCCCTATTAAGACCATGTGATAATATACCAGCATTGACCAACTGAGCTTGGAACAAAATATCTAAAAGGCCATTGGACTACCATCACAAGCCACCATCCCCACCTAATATTGCTGCCTACATATCCTGAGCTATGCCAGTAGTGTTGAACAATTGTCACTGAATACATCCCTCTCAGAAACAATTCACAATTCCAGGAATAACTCCTTTCACTGGGGTCTGAATCACAGCTGGAAACAGCTATCACCAAAGGTCCAAGTTTTATGGTTAAAAAAAAAGTCTCAAATCTTCAACTGGGTTCCTTGAATGGGAGAAAGACCCTTGAATGGGAGAAAGACCTTTTCCAAATAGTGATTCAGCAGTCCAGTGTAATTCTATCCATTGTTTCTGGTACTTGGTGTCCAAAGGTATCACCTGTGGATTTCTACCTGGTAGAGTGGGAAGGGCAAGAGTCATGTAGGGGACGAAAGGGACACTGGGAGACTGTGAACCTTTCCTAGAGACACATGTCCTTTGGCTGTTTCCCATTGAGAATTCTCTCAGCCATAGATAACTGCAAGGGAGGTTGGTATCACAGGCTAGATGTGTCATGGAGGAAAGGGTGGGCTTGGAAAAAGTCCAGCTGACATCTGTGCAGCCTCCACTCTCCATCCTGGGGCCTTAACAGTGAGGGATGAGTTCTGCCTCACTTCTCACATAGTGGTGTGCAGTCAGCTTGACTGGTGGTATGTGAACACAGATAGGCAACCAGGGCCAGGACTTTCCTTTAATAAGGAAGGTGGAAGGGGAGATCAGGAGAGTGGCAGGGTCAGAATGCAGATATCGGTTTTTCTTTTTGACTTAAGGTGGATAGGATATGAGGGAAGATAAGGAAAAGTTACTTAGATTTTAGATCCTCAAGGCCACAAACTTAGTATAATTAGTAATAGGTTAAAGTTGGACCTGACCATAGTATTTCAATAACATTTATGCATCAGAGGGACAGGTGCCCATGTTGTAAGGGAATGGTTGACAAAAAAAAGTTAAGAGAGGAAGGGTTCTCTTTACTCACACTTTGGGCAATACGCCCATCATGGTAGAGATGACATGGCATTGAGGGTGATAAAAGTGTGTGTGTGGCACACCTCATTCAATAGAGAGCAAAGAGCTCATGCCAAAAGGGGAGCCAGCCTATAACCCCTTAAGTCCAGTCCCTGTGGCACCAGGACTCCAAGATAGACCCCAAGTCTTAAAGGCTCCACAGTCCTTCTGCAGTTGGTTGCTTATTATTTCTCTCAAGTCAGGGACCTTCCATCAGAACTGTAGTGTGCTAGGAATTATCCAAGGAATGTCCCTTTCCTTCAGTCCCCAAAAGGCAGGTGTCTCTGAAGTCATTATTGCAGGCCATTCTTGGTTTGTTCTTCATACCAACATCAACCATTCGCTAATTGAAATCTAAGGATACAGTGTGTGCTGAGTGTACGTGGCACCTGATTCAAGCACATGCAAGGCCCAGAACCTTGATTCTCTTGCCCTCCAATTTTTCTGCACAAAACCTCCCCTTCTTTTTTTTTTTTAAAGATTTGCATTTATCACTTGTGTGTGTGTGTGTGTGTGTATGTGTGTATCTGTGCGTGTCTTCGTGTGTCTGTGTGAATGCATGCCACCTGTATGTTCATTCCCACAGAGGCCAGAAGAGGGCATTGGATATCCTGGAGTTACAGATGGTTGTACACCACATGGCGTGAGTGTTGAGATATCTCCACACTGATTTCCATAGTGGTTGTAGAATTTTGCACTTCCACCAGCAACGGAGGAGTTTTCACCTTCCTCTACAACCTCGCCAGCATGTGCTGTCATTTGAGTTTTTGATCTTAGCCATTCTGGCAGGTCTGAGATGGAGTCTCAGAGTCATCTTGAGTTGCATTTCTCTGATGGTTAAGGATTTTGAGCATTTCTTCAAGTGTCTCTAGCACATTAAGAGATTCCTCTTTTGTGAATTTTTTGTTTAGCTGTGTTCCCCATTTTTTGATTGGATTATTTGATTTCTTGGTGTTTAATTTCTTGAGTTCTTTATAAATTTTGGATATTAGCCCTCTGTTGGATGTGGGGTTGGTAAGGATCTTTTCCAAGTCTGTAAGTTGTCGTTTTGTTCGAATGACAGTGTCCTTTGCCTTGCAGAAACTTTTCAGTTTCATGAGGTCCCATTTATTGATTGTTGGTCTTAGAGCATGAGCTATTGGTGTTCTGTTCAGGAAGTTGTCACCTATGCCAATGAGCTCGAGGCTTTTCCCACTTTCTCTTCTATTAGATTTAATGTGTCGGGCTTTATGTTAAGGTCTTTGATTCACTTGGACTTAAGTTTTGTGCAAGGTGATAAATATGGGTCTATTTGCATTCTTTTACATCTTGACATCCAGTTAGACCAGCACCATTTGCTGAAGATGCTGTCTTTTTTTCATTGTGCGGTTTGACTTCTTCGTCAAAAATTAAGTGACCGTAGGTGTGTGGGTTTATTTCTGGGTCTTCAATTAGATTTCATTGATCAACTGGTCTGTTTCTATACCAGTATCATGCTGTTTTTATTACTATTGCTTTTTAGTATAGCTTGAAATCCGGGATGGTGATACCTCCAGATGTTTTTTTATTGTACAGGATTGATTTAGCTATTCTTGGTTTTGTGTCATTCCATATGAAGTTGAGAATTGTTCTTTCAAGGTCTGTAAAGAATTATGTTGGTATTTTGATAAGAATTGCATTGAATCTGCATATTGCTTTTGGTAGGATGGCTATTTATTTTATGTTGATCTTACTTATCCATGAACATGGGGATCTTTCCATCTTCTGATGTCCTCTTCAGTTTCTTTCCTAAAGGACTTCAAGTTCTTGCCATACAGATCTTTCACATGCTTGATTAGAGTTACTCCCAGGTATTTTATGTTGTTTGTGGCTATTGTGAAGGGTGGAGAACAGAACTTGTGATCCTTTGCAAAATCAGTATGTGCTCTTAATTAATGAGCTATCTCTCCGGCACCCTTCTCCCTTTTTTAACTAATATAATCAATGAGTTTCAAACTTCTGAAATCTCTGTATTTGCTTAGGAAAGTTTGAAGTAAGTAGTTTGCTTCTAAGGGGAGGAAATTAACACAAAATCCCTGAATTCTACCAAAATCAGTCCCTACTGCTTCCTTTCTCAGAACCTACGTATTCTATTGTACATAATGGATTGCTTAGATGACCTAAACAGAGCCAGTGGGATAGCCAACTAGGCTCCCTGTGGTCCTCCATGTGGAGAGAAACTAAATAAAGTCTAGGAGCACCTTCTCAGACTGAGTTGTCTGGGAGAAGCCACACCACCTCTCTTCTCTTCAGATTACCATGTTCCACTCAGAGGGTGAAATCTGAAAGGTCTCACTGCTTGTCCTTTATAATAGTCAGGCTCTTTAGGGGTGCTAGGGCAAGCTGGACTTGGCGAGTTAGGGTGAACTAGAGAGTCCTACTACTCAGAAGGCTGAGGCAGGAGGGTCATCAAAACTTTGAGGCTAACCTGGGCTACAGAGTGAGATTGTGTCTCAGAAAAAGAAAGGAAGCAAGAAAGAAAGAGAGAGAAAAAAAGAATGTCAGCCTCAAGCAGCAAGTGGTGCCATGGAGACCACCTGTTTTTTTTTTTTTTTTTTTTTATAACCCAGGTAAGTCCTGGCTGCCTACTTTTGTGTTTGAATTTTTCCACTATTTCATAGAGCTGTTTCCTGTCAGATGAATGAAGACAGAAGCCCATTGAATTACCAAGACAGTCATCAGTGCAGTTTGGCTAAGCAACTTGGATGTCCCTGGTAAGCTAGTGCCTCTATAAATGCATTCTTGATACGATTTCATGTATAGTAAGTGCATGTGTGAAAACATGTCTTGCCTACTAATTAAAATTTCCTATAAGTGTAAATTAGTCTGCTTTTGTCTCCTCTTAATATAAGGGATATACGAGCTGGCAAGATGGCCCCATCAGAAAAGATGCTTGCCATCAAGGCTTATGGTAATCTCTGGGACACATGAAGGGAAGGACAGAACTGATTTATACAAGCTGTCCTTTGACTCCCACATGTGCTAGGTGTGGCACATGCATACCCCAATAAATAAACGTAATAATTGTTTTTGAAAATGGGTAACTTAAAAAGAATCCTCAAAAGGATGTTTCTTTAAAATATTTGCTGACTAAAAATGTAAGTAATTGGGGAAATAAAAATTTTACCACTCACACAAAATCTAATGGTCCAAGCAGGAAAGGTTTCATGGACTCAGTTAACAGATGTGAATGGGCCAGAAAGGGCTAGATGCAAAGAGCACACACACACTCTCTCATTGGCTCTTGCCAGTAATGTCATAGGAAATAGGTTTACATTTATCCACATTTATCCATATGTATGTGTACATGCCTTGATCACAAAGGGCACATGAGCTTTTTGCTTTCCAGAAATTCATCTTGTATCTTACCATTTCAACTCACTCATTCTTTTAGCCATATAATAGGGGTCTTTGATCAAATTATCTCTAAAGCATACCTTTTTTTTTTCCCAATCTGACCTTCGAGGTGGTACAAATTCTTAAGTGTCCCTCATCTTCTCTCAAGTTCTCCTCTACAATTTTCTAAATCACACGTCTTCTTGGGAGGCATAGTAAAAGGGTCTAGAACTTGGATAATAAAATAAATTTCTCATTTCCTGTAAGCAGCATTGTGGCATGTACTACTCACATTCAGAAAGATCTGGGTTGCAACTGCTGACTTCGGGCATCTGTGGGTGCTC
This sequence comes from Lophiomys imhausi, assembly GCA_907164525.1. Lineage (NCBI taxonomy): Eukaryota > Metazoa > Chordata > Mammalia > Rodentia > Muridae > Lophiomys > Lophiomys imhausi. Next base: position 1,114,255 of record CAJQZJ010032284.1, on the reverse strand, counting down.
TGTCCTCAGGGTGGGTGATATGCTAGTTATGTTTGGGTAGGTAGGGAAGTAAAATCTGAGAGACCTCACAAAGGAGTTTTGTTTTTAACACTAATCGGGGAAACTGTCTACTTCTGTGGGGCTCATCTATGTCTTGCAAATTCTGTAAGGAGTTACATGTGGAACCCTGGGTCTAACTGGAAACACACTGACAGTCAGTGGTGGGGTTTCCTGGAATTTTCAGAAAAGCACCCTTAACAGCTGCATGGTTGACCTGACCTTCACTGGATGTTCCTAAGTATAGGAGGGCAGGGAATGTTATCTCTTCTGTGCTGTGCTAAGGGGATAAGGAGGATTAGGTAGTTCTGGGGAGCATCCAGAAACTTGTGGAGGGAGGGCGCAGGAGCACTGTTAGCCTCAACTAGCTGCACCAAGCTCATCTCAAGTAGCAATACAGAAGCAGCTACTGAGAGCCTAGCCCTCTTTCCCAGGCTTGCAGGATATCTCATACTCCTTGCGCCCATCATCTGAGGGTCATTTCTGCCATATCCCCGAAAAGTGACCTCTTGAAAATGGGATGGGCACAAAAGAGTCGCTTGACTTTCAGAAACCCTAAAAGCACAAGCTGCGTCATGTGAAATTACAAATCAGTTCATAAAATTGAAATAACTGACCTGAACAATGTGGATTTCCTGATGCATGTCCCCAAATTGGGCAACGGGAATGGGTAATGAAGGGGCTTTACGGTGATGACTAACAAGGGCCTCCATGTTTTATTAGACTCATTTTGCTAATCCCCAAAATTAAGGAATTCCAGGTGGATAGGGCCAAGTATGCAAATGATTTCCTTCCGCCTAGCTGCTGCTTTGATAGAAAGCCCTCAAACCGAGAAATAAAACACACAGAATGGGAGACTTTATGGGGCAGTCGAGAATACTGCGCCTTTAAATAGTTCAGACAGGCGGTGCATGCTGTAAATTCACCACAGAGACAAATTTGTGCAAAGCTATAAAAAGAACAGACGTAAAGCTGAGAGAAGGAGTGACTGGAGGGGGACAGAAGGAGGAGCTCTGGAGGCCTGTGGCTAGACCAGTGTCGGTGGGCTCTGACGAGGTGATGGCATTGTGGTGTGATGGGCTGACTGGCTCATTCTATTTGGAAACCCATGAGAAAGAACTACTTCCTGCATTTCAAGAGCCAAGAACAGTTCTTATATTTTAAACAGTTAGAGAAAAATCAAAAGAATATTCAAGCTTCACTGTCCATCAATAAGCTTTTTTTGAAACATGGTATATGTGTCCCATGGCTTCTTTGTGGGACAGTGGCAAGAGCTGAATGGCTGCAATAGAATTCTGTGGCCTGCACAGTCTATCAAGTAGACTATTTTGGCTTTACAGAAAAGGTTTGGGTGCTCTCATTCTGGAGCAGAAGCTCTTGAAATGGAGACTACACCACAGGGGGACTTGTCAGAGAAATGCTTATTCTAACACACCACTCAGAGTTATGAGTCAGAAATTCTGAGAGTGATATTTGGGGGACCTGTGTTTTTCAATCCTTTTCCCATGTGAATCTTATGTATACAGAGTGTACACCATTGCTCATATTAAAGACTTGCTGTTCATTTGTTCTAAGTCACACAACTGGAAGAAAGAGCCTTTAAGAACAGAGTCTGTGTGATCTCAGGTTTGACTCCCTTCCCCGTAGCAGTGTCCTTGAATGAAACATACCTACCAGTTCTGTAGAGAGCCCTCTGGCTCAGGCTCCAGGGATTTCATGGGAAATATATGTCACCTGGGTTCTGGGTCCCAGGGTGATCAGCAACTCTGGCTCTTGGTACCATGAAAAGTCCTTTGTAGATTGCAGAAAGTCGGTGGCCTCTTCGAGAACATGCCTGGTTATTTACAGTATTTATGTGTGGAGAGCACAGAATATTCCATTCTGAACATATCCAGATAACAACTGCTTGGGGAGCATTTTCAGTAAAATATTTACTTGGGAGAATGAGAAACACGTCTAATGATAAAAAAAAAATGTAGGTGCATCTGGGCAAGCATTATTTAGCTGCAAGTGTTTGAGAAGATATTTAAATATACATTTATGTACTTTAAATTTATTTTATGGGGCACACTAAGGACTTTGGGGAGAAGGTCTGGGGCAAAGATTTTTAAACGTCCTGGGCAAAGGTATACAGCCTCTGATGTGTGATAGGTCTCCCAGCTGCTTTTCTTTGACAGATTATCCCAACGTCCTTCATTTTACTGTGGCACTAAAATACTGGGTCTGCCTGGAACCATTTGGTGACAGATGAGAGCCTTAGTCTGTCACTGAAACCCAAGAATTTAAAGGGAAGTATGTAACAAGTATGTCACCTGACTCCCACTTACTACCTGCGCTAAAGGGCGTGCGCAGGGGCTTGAAGAGCCTTTATTTTCACTTCTGACAGAGAGATTTCATCCGTTTCCATGGTGAATGAAGGTGCAGATGGGGAGCTGTGCTTGTACAGGTGTCTCACCAGGACATTAATCCCTGGGTTTCTGGCAGAAGTTCACTTCATTTAGACATCTTCTCCCACTGCACACGTTGAGACATTTACAGCAGATATAAGACACAGGGCACTGGCATGCAGAATTGTTTGTGTTTTTAGCTTTCAGTTCTGAAATGCATATATGATATTCACAAATACAGTTTCAAATGTAGCACAGAAAGTTCCTCCACATCATTCACCCAACTGCCCCAATACTAAGATCTGAGTTAGAATTATCAAACCCTGGAAATCAATACCAGTGCAGTACAACTAAATGGAACGTGGCTTTTACTTAGAGTATCCCTATGTTTACACATGCTCATTCTGTGTATTATCACATTTTAAACTATCTTTTCTGTTTTTCATCATTGAATGAGCCAGCAATCACAGTGGCATATAGCATCTTAGTGATTGAAACAATAAAACAGAAAATATGTTGCATTATTGGTCTACCACTAGACAGATATGTGCTCTGAGGGCGAGGGTGTCAGACACATCCAGAATCCAAGGAGTCAATGAGGTAAGAAGAAACACGTAGTTGAGCCAGCATGGGAGAGACCGAGCACTATCAGGGGAATCCTGTTCTAGTCTATCTTTGAGCACTGGGGATGCCACACTTCTTTCCTGCCTCCTGAGGTCAGGCATACCCATATGATATGCTCTGGCCATCAATTCAAGACCAGAAGACTCCACTGAGCTTTTCCTTCCCTGCCACAAGTTATGTAAGAGGTGACATGGATGTGCCACAAGATCATAGCCATTGAATGCCATGCATTCTGTGGCAGATCACCCAGCCTAGGAATATGACCCAGGCCTCAGCAGATGGCTTTAAGTCTTTTAGTCTTTTCTGAATGAAACTGCAAAATTTTCGAGAAAATATTATGTGAGGTGACACAGTCTCAGAATGACAGACAACCTCCTGCTCTCTCACGTGCAGATCATGCTTGTAACTTTTATATATGTGTGGTTATGTGGGGTGATTGTGTGTGGAGCTAAGAAACTTGGAAGGAAGCACATTAGGGAAGGTAATAGAACATGATCGTGGAAAACAGAATATTGGAGGACAAAAGGAATGAGCAGAAAGTGTGGGCAAAGATATAGGGGAGAGAAAGAGGCGAGAGATATGGGAGTGCAGTAGTGGGGGATGCAAATTAATAATGTTGAAAGTCATATTAAAGGTTACTTGCTTTGTAGGCTGATTAAAAATAAAACAAAATTTAAAGAAGAAAAAAGCTTTCTGTGGGAGGTCAGGGATTCTGGTGTGGCTTGTTACCTAACCTGGCCTTTTGGCCTGGTTACATTGTGGGTATGAACTTTCTGTTATGATGTGGGTGTGAACTTTCTGGTATCATTCCTCTGCAGGAGGAGCTGCCTCCACCTCTAGGGGCTGAAGCAATGCTGCTGATCCTACCTCACCTTAGAGGCCAAGTAGAACCAGGGTGAGGGCCACAACCTTCCACATTGGGACTCTGGGAGTTGAAAGGAATCTGTGTTAGATGGCCAACTAGCAGTTCTGGTGCCCATTCAAGTTTGAGGGCCAATGGTTCAGATTCTCTCCCCGTGGCCTTCTTCTGACTTATCTTCTGTTTTCAGTAACATAATGTTGGACATCCTGGTGCATACCTCTAATCCTAGAACTCCAGAAGCTTGGGCAGGAGGATTGCAAGGTCAAGAACAATGAGAGTTGCACAAGGACACTGTGAGGCTTCATTTGAGGAAGAGAAGTGGGGATAGAGAAGGAGAGAGGGAGGAAGAAAAGAAAGGGTAGAAGGAAGAGAGAAAGAGAGGGAGGAAGGGAGGAGGAGAAAGAAAGGAAAGAAGGAAAATGGGAGTCACCGAGAGGCTGAAAGTGCCAAGGCATTGGCTTCCTGTCAGTGTACAGCATGTACAGAATATACTCAGTTCTCTCCTTCTACTGTGTGAGGCCTGAGAACTGAACTCACATCCCCAGGCTTGGCAGACTTTATCTACTGAGCCATTTCACAGGCCCCGGTTTTCATAAGCCTTTCTGGCTTTAGGAAAAAGGGAAGAGGGGGGTCTCCTACTTGGAGTGAAGCCTAGAGAACTCTCCTCCTTTACCTAGAGGCCCTTTCCTGGCATTTCCCTTTCTGTCATCATTAAATGTCATTAAACCCAGCTCAGATGCAATGGTTAGAGTTCGTAACGGGATGTCTTACTGGGATTTTCTAGTTTAACTCTTCTATTCTCATGGATGTGAATATATATTTGTAATTTAAAGGGAGGGAGACATTTATCCCAGTGGGAAGACATGCTGGCAGTGTTGGTATCAGGAGCTTGTCATCAGTTTCTTCACGAGGATTTATGTGTCATGTCTGAAGGCCCATTTGGTCTATGCATGGTCTGCTTTGGCTCTGGTGTTAACACTGTGTGTGTGTGTGCGTGTGTGTGTGTGTGTGTGTGTGTGTGTGTGTGTGTGTGTGTTTACTTCACTTGGACATCTAAGCTACAGTATGTTCCTGATCTAAGTGCAGACGCAGACTGCTCCATGGCATGGGAAACAGCCAGCTCTTATACACTTACCCACTAGTATGAAGACCCTCTTGAACAGCACTGGGTCCACTGGCAGTGCCAGCTGAAGCACAAACTGACACTGGCAGCTCAGAGTTCAACAGTCTGGCTGTGTGTGGTCCTAGACTCCTTGCAGGGAACATTCCAGCTGGAGAAGCTAATTTCCAGGAGCCAAATAGGAAGACTGCCAGGCATCCATTCCTTAGGCAGTGTTTGAGATATGGTGATACCCAGAGCCACATGTGCACCTTATTGAGGGAAGAGGCCACAAACTCCCAGGAACTAAACTGTATCCCATTTGATCCCGTTGGAGAAGGAAAATTCCAAACATATTAGCATTCCCTAGGACCTCTCTCTGTGCATAGGTTCTGTGGGGTCGACTAATCAGGTGGAAAATATCTAGGGAAAGATTACATCTGTATTGAACATGCTCAAGCTTGTTTCTTTTGTCACTGTCCTCCAAACAATACAGTGGACCTATGAAGCATTTGTGCTGCATTTCAATTTTGCAAGCACAAAGAAGGAAGGAAGGGAGAGAAAGAAGGAAGGGAGAGAAAGAAGGGAGGAAAGAAGGAAAGAAGGAAGGCAGGAAGGGAGGAAGGGAGGAAGGGAGGGGGGAGGGAGTACCTAGAGGTTATACAGTTACTTCATCATGTTATGTAAAGTACATGAGCATCCCTGAAGTTTGCTGTCAGTGGGGGTTTGAGACTCAGTCCCCCAGGAATGCCAGGGTCCACCATGCTGGCCTTTGTTTTAGATTCTGACTTCTCTCAGTGCCTCTCATGCTTGGGACAATTGCAGGTCAAGGAAATGACAAATCTTGGAGACTCTCCACATGTAGAGGAGAAGCCACTAAGGGTCAGTCTTCAGTTTTGATAATTTACTTGTTAAGACATGAGTTCACAGCATGGAAATATTAGAAGATAAACAGAAATGCAGAAAACGACAGAAACTGCCGAAAGGAGGTTGATATTTTGGTGACATGTCTATGAGTATTATCAAAGTTACATATACATAAAGCATAGCAAAATGGGGTCATACTTAAGAGACAATATCCTGTTAGATATTTTTCCGTAAACACTAGAGTGTGACTTATTTCCTTATCTCATGACAGTATCAAAATAAGTTGAGTCCCCACGTGAAATCTCATGATCCTGTTGTGACGTATTTGTTCACTAGTTGACAAGCCTTTGTTGGGACCCGGCTTGGCTCTGTGAGCACATTGGTGTGGAGATGTCTCTGGGCTGAGAATCCCAGTGGCCTTGACCTTCCCCTAAGGTGCTCTGAGGAAGGGTGGCTCACAACCCCCCCCCTCCCCATTCAGAATGGACCTGCTTCTGCTTTGCAGTTTCCGGAACTCAACTTGCTGCAGACAAAAATTGAGAACTGCTGCTTCGCTGCCTGCCTGAGGGCCTAGGCCTGATGTCTGCATGTTGCAATCGATGACAAGGTGAAGGTAATAAGCATACTGCCTAGGCTCCTGGGGGACATGGCTGATTCATGGTACCACATCCTGGGTATCCTCAGCTCAGGGCTTCTTGCTGGGCCTGGCCATTTATCTTTGACAAAATCCCCACCTGAAGTCACCACCACCCCCAAACTCCACTGTGGCCCAGGAATCCCAGACATGAGGACAGGTGCATTTGGGGATGGGAGCTGAGAAGCAGGGATCAGATCTGCATTTAGAAAATGCCAGTGTCTATTTTAAGAGCACAGGATGCTGGGGACATGGCTTGATTCTAGGACTAAGGTTCCACCTCTCCAGGATGGTGAATCTCCATGTTTCCCTGCCTGTCAGAGAGCATAAGTTCTTTCACTTGGCCCCTGTGTCAGTGTCTTGAATAATTATCCTGATTCCTCAGGTGTAGTAGACACTTGCGTCAAGGTGAGCAGTGTGAACCATCAAATGCAATCATGAGGCAATGGGTGTGTCAAACAGCCCAATTTGTTATATTCTGTATCCATAAATATCTACACTTATTTCAGTTCCAACCATGGGATATTGGGAGAACTCCAAACTCCCCCTTCCCAGATCAATTTAAAATTGTAGATGGAAACATTTCAAGCAGATGTTTTTATTTTTTTTTTAAAGCCACCTCCTTGACTCTGTTGAGATATACTATGCGTAGCCTAAGGCTCACTAGCTGTAAATGCAGAATCCAGTGCTTTTCAGTGAGTTTGCAGAGCCATGCGATGACAGCCGTGATCTAGTTCTAGAACATTCCCATCAGCTCAGGTGACCCATTGGTGCTGGAAGCTGCTCTTCATGTCCAGCTCCATGTCCATGAACTTGCCTGTTTCGGACCTTTAGATTTGGAGTCCTATGGCCATTTGTATGTAGATTCCTTCACCAGAGCATTATTTGCTTAATTAATTAAAACTTGATATCATATTTGCATATAATGCACTGTTGCACCCACCCCACTGACCTTTCTAATCCCCTCCCACTCCTGCTAATCCCCTTCTTCCCAAGTAACCCCCTCCTATCTTCATGACCCTTATTTCCTTCCTTGCTTTCCTTCCTCTTCCTTCATCTCCTCCCTCCTTCCCCACTTATCTTTTTCAGGCACCATATAGGCCATCACAGCTGATGTGTGCTCAAGATTACGAAAGTCATGCCATATTGAGAAAACAGCAAGCTCCCCCATGCCATCCCCATTTTTTCAGTCCTCACAGCTCTTTTACCACCTCTTCCATGATGTCTCCTGACTTTGGAGGGGTGACAAACATATCTCCTTTGGAATCAGGCACTCAACAGTCACTAATTTTAAGCACTTTGACAGGTTATGTGTTCTCACTTTGGCTACCACCCACTGCCGAAAGAGTCTTTTCTGACTAAGATCTCATTAGTGTAGGGCTAGAAACATGAATATTTAGAAGGCAGTCTAACTACACGCTTGCTTGGCAAAGTATCTGTAGCACATTCCTCCATAGGGCCTGTGGACACCCTAGTCATAGCTTTTTGACCAATTCTACAGTATCGAGAATATATATTCCTTCCCATACAGTATCCCTCAAATATAATTAGGAAGTAGTTGGTTGCCCTTAGCACATTCATGCCACTATTGTACTGTTAAAGCCATCTTGCTAGACAGTTCAGTACTACAGCATGCCGGATCTATAGGTGGGTGTGAGCTCTGATGACTTTTGTCCCCTAACAAACTGCAAAACACCTTTTGGCATTATGAATGTAGCTGGCATGGAGGAAGCTACCAACTTGGTTTCTTTGTGTGCTGTATTCTGAGTGTGTGGTATCTTCAGCAGTAGGGTCTCACTCTTTAGTTCTGGTGAGCACCCAAGAGCAATACCAATAGCCTAGGTTGTTTTGGGAGCTTCTATGACTATCAGCCAACAACTCATAATCATAGAGGGAATTGTTGTTTTGGTTTGAAAACTATTACTGAGCATGAAATTTTGAATTTCATCTTGGTGGTGGTGTATCAGTTTTCAATTCCTTTTTTAATTGCTAAAAACCATTCCATTGTGTGACTATCATGCATTTAATTTGCTCATTCGTCTGTTTATAGATGTTTGGATTGCTCAGTCTGAGGCTATTATGCACAATGTTCCAGCAAAGTTTTGAAGTGGCTGTTGTAAAAGTTAACATACTATGAAGGTCAACACATGAACACCTCAAGTTGCCTTGGCAGGTGATTTTGAGCCTCAAAAACTTGAAGACAAGAGTTCCTGGATGAAGTTAGGAATGAAGCTAATGAGAACTAGTTATCACTTTCTGGTGTTTGACACAGAAATATCCACACAGACAAAAAAATCTGTCTTGTACTTTCTACTCCCCAGGTATACTGGACTATTTGCTAAACTCCAAGGACCATGAATAGGGCCTTGTTCCTTGATGCCTGGTACTATCTGACATATAATTGGTGGCCAGAAATATTTGTCGAATGAATAAACAGATGCCCCAAAAGTGTGATAGAAGAGGCTATTGGCTCCTAGGACATCTCTGGCTCATGTATATTTCAGGAAGCAGGCTGCAGAACTCTGCCCCTGACCTGTGACAAGTGGGACAGGATTCAGTAACTTGTTAGATTGAAATGAAGATTCCCCTTCTGGTAAGACGGTCTTTCACCTCAACTCTTTACTCTAGAACAGCTTTAAACACAGAGACAGTGAAGATGTTTAGTGAATAAAGTGCTTCCAATTCTTTTTTAGATATTCTTGCCTGTCATACTGCTTTTGGTGGTTTTACCTTTTGGTCTCACTATGGTCCCATCAAATCACCCAGGCTGACCTCAAATCCATGATTCTTCTACTTCAGCCTCCATCGTGCAGGGAACACAGGCAAGCATCTCTGTGCCTACCCTTACAGTACCCTCGAGTTTCATTTTTAGTTCCCAGAAATTAGGACTAAAACACATGAGTTTTGTAGCGGGAGACATCATGATGATATGGGCTAGGGTACCTATCCATAGATGAATATCACAAATAAAGCATGACACCTGGACAAAGACTGAAAAGAGAAGGATAAACTGTGTGCTCAGCCGGGCGGTGGTGGCGCACGCCTTTAATCCCAGCACTTGGGAGGCAGAGGCAGGCGGATCTTTGTGAGTTCGAGGCCAGCCTGGTCTACAAAGTGAGTCCAGGACAGCCAGGGCTACACAGAGAAACCCTGTCTCGAAAAACCAAAAAAAAAAAAAAAAAAAAAAAAAAACTGTGTGCTCATTCATTACTTCCTTTTATTAGATAACTGTTACTTGGGTACCTAGAATGGGTTGTCTTTGTTATAGGTGTTGCTTGTAGCAGGTTGTACAAGTCACTATAGACATTACCTTCTGGAGAAAGAGGCAGCAATGAGCAAATGGATAATAGATAACTAGGTTATGATAAGAGAGAACTAGGTTATGATAGTGGCTGTTTAGAATAAAGCAATGATTTTTATAGAGTTTGCAGATGGCATTTGGACATTCTGGGCACACTCATCATGCAGACACTGCCAGATGTGAGCCCCAGAGGGAAAAGGGACCAGAGAGAAGACCGAGGGCAAGGATGAGTTGAGAGTGATGTCAGCGGCTAGAGGAAAACAGAAGTCACTGATGGAGCTGTGGCCTGGTGAGAGGTGGGGCAGGTGGGCTAGGGGAAGCAGGAGATTGGTACTGCCAGGTACTTAGGGCAGGGAACATGCCACAACTTCAGCTTTTACTCTTTAAAAATGTGGGAACTGTGTCATGAGATAAAATCACTGGTTTATCACTGAGAATTCTTTTACCTGCTGTGTCCAGCACTATTTTGAACCTATAGGAATTTACAGCAGTTCTAGTGGATTGAATATCTTGATTTCCTGACTTGCTGGGGAAAGACAGATGGGTTATGTGTACTATAAACCACCCAAGTACAATAAAGTGCTCTCAGAGCTAGGAGGAGGAGACTGAGGACAGTCCAGCCTCAAACATTGTGCAAAGGCACCTTGGTGATGTGGGAGCCTCAGAACTATGATAATTACAGGCACCAACTCAAGAATGACTGTGCGAGCTACTTTAAGAAAGTAGGTGCCTTGCCATGATTATGAAGAATTCCTTTTGTACACTCAGGTAAAACGTCATTTTTTCAGAGTGACTTTCGCTCTCCGGTTAAGCTCCTTTCTGCACAAGCACTAGAAAGGACTCTAGTACACATCACACTGAGTGTTTGGACGCGGGTGACAGCAAATGTGCAGCGCTGTAATTAGAGAACCAGCCACCTTGATTGGCTGCAGAGAATTACAGAAACACCAAGCAACGTCGCAACAATTATGCCCCAGCAATTAGCAACCCATAAAGCAGCAGACCGCATTGATAGAGCTGTCCTACTCAGTAACAATATTGGAAAACAAATACCCTACAAAAACAAACAACAAGTAGCCAGCTCTGGCACAAGACAGAAAGCTGACTTGGCTGCAGCAGGGACTCGGGAAGCAGCAGAGCCAGGCTGAGAGGAGCAATTCCTGAGTCTGTGGCAGCTCTCTCAGCGGTCACCACGGTGGGCAGGCTCTCTAGCACCAAGTCTGGGGGAAGTGCTTTGCTGGGCATTCACTAGGCATGGAACCATCTCGCCCACAGCCTGCGAGCCAGCTGAGTCCCTAGCTCCATTTTAATGATTAGAAGTTAAGGACCAGAGAGATTATACTCTTAGAAGTGGTAGGCCCTTGATGTAAGCCAGGACTTTAACAAAATCCAGACCCCCACACTAGAGTATTTCAAGTTTTCTGGCTTCTTGTGATACTTCCTAAGTGTCTGCTACAATAAGGAAGACTTTACAAACTGGGCAAGATAAAGCCCACTGTACACAAAGCTAACACAAGCCACTTCAGCTAAGCCACTTAAGTAAGGTGCTTGCCTACCACTCAAAATGATTCAAAGTCAATTTTTGCTACCTAGTTTTAAACAACTTGTACTGGGGAGGCAGCTTCATTATTCAGACAGAGACACTATTGCTTCTCAATATTTTGACTAAGATCAAGTGCAAACAGGGAAACTGAGTGATATAAATACTTAGGGCAGGCTTGCTGCAAATCGAGACTATTCCAACTTCCCCAGCACCTTTTAAACAGAATCACTGCCTACTTGCCATTGAGTGGTCCTCATATGGTCCCTGTATTCAACTTCATCCAAACCCATACGTCTTTACCCTCCCAACATTCTTACCAGCTTCTGACTGTGGTTCCTTGATCCTGTGTCCATCCCAGCCCCAACTTGGTTTTGTACTTCCCCAGCAGACTTAAAGTTTGGAGAACAGCTTCATTCTCTCTCTGCCTGATTCACTTCAGAGTACACCCATCTTAAGCAGACTTAAGTTTATAAGTTAAGTTATAAGTTTATAACTTAAGTTATAAGCTTAAGTTAGTTATACATCCATCTGTGCAATCATGAATGAAATTATGTATATGCTGAACCTCAGAGTCTCCAACTGCCAAATTCCAGTGCCATATCATCAGATAGTCTTAGGGTGGGACACCTGGTCCTAGAATCATATTCAGTGCTGTACTTCTGTAGCAGGTGCCCTGCATATTCGTGGTGTGCCTTGACTGGGCCCCAACACTGGGAATGCTCAAGATCCCCCCAAAACTATCAGTTGCCAGAGAAATCTCTGTCTGTACTGCCCTGTGTCACAATTTAGGGAGTGATAAAAGTATTGGTGATGAGAGATCTTTCCTTACCTATGGAATGGATTGCTTATAATCCCCACATCTTACACAGCTCATGGCAAACAATTACCATAATAATTAGAAGAAAAATAATGCTACATGTAATGATCACATACTAATCACTTAGCAATATACTGAACAATTCATCTGTGATATTTAATCCTCATAAAGATTCTCAGAGTAAATGTTTGTATTTTCCCCCAATATACAAAATGAGAAAGCTGAGCTTAAGAGAGGTTAAATAACTTGCCTCGGGTCTCATAATTAGTAGCAGCAAAGACAGAATTTGAAATTAAGAACAATGTAACTGCAGACCATCAGCTTTAAGTAGAGTTAGGTCATCAGTAAGCAGCAAAAAAGAAGAATGGGAATATGGGAGGAAGTAAGGGGCAAAGAGGAACAGAGGGCGAGAGAGTTTCATCTTGCATTTACTTCTTCCTTAGAAACTATTTCTTAAACTAGATCACACACTGGAGTCATTTGGCTGACCTATAAACTAGCACTGATGCCTGGATCCTGTCCCCCTCCCCCATGTGCCAGTTTAATTGGTCTGGTCAAAGGTTGGCATCAGGAGTGTAAAAGCTCTTGAGGAATTCTAACGTGCAGCAATGTTAAGTCCCCACCTTAGCGGGAACACTCCCCTGCCCTTCAAGGTGGCCAAGAACAATTTTCATTAATACACACAAGCATTTCCTGCGCCCCTCCTCAACAGCTCCCCCAAGCAGCTCCTGCTGCAGGTGTGGCACTGGACCCTGCATCGGGTGGGAGCATCTGCAGAGACATGGTCCAGCACCAACCTAGTGGTGAACGGAGTTCAGGTAGTGGATTTTATTACAGTCCAAATGACAAAACCTTCTGCTAGCGTTCACATGGACAGTGCTCCAAGTGCAGCAAGGGGACCAGTGCAGTCCCCTCTGGAGAGTGTCCTCCTCACTACAGTGACAGAGCGCCTTGAATCTGGGATTTCCCTGGTGATGGTTTTTCCAGCTTGTCCCAGCCTGAACTCTAGTTTGACTTAAGACCTTGTTCGGCTATGCTGAGCCCCTTTCAGTGGTCAGGGTCTGGGAAAGCCTTACTGAGTTGGGCAAACCCTGGCTGGAACTTGGCTCTAGGAGGGACAGAAATACATCCACTTCTTGGTAGGATGTTCAAACCACCGTGGGAGTTGCTGAGATGATATGGGCTAGACAAAAAATATGACGTATTCTTTCACTCAGGAAAGAAAGGGTCCTTTCAGTGTGAGGCTGAAATACTCCTCAGGTTCATTGCTAGGCCTGGAGCTGGAGGCCAGAAGGCTGCACAGTTGCTCAGCCTCGCACTCCACAGTCTGAGAACCAGGCAGGCATCTGTTCTCTGTCCTCTGACTGCCACAAAACTCATCAGCACGTGAAGGATCTGCCCTCTGCAAAAAGAGAAAAAAAAAAAAAAAAATCAAACAAAACAGCCATTTGCCACTCTTGGCCTAGCCATCAACTCAAGATGTTCTTTAGACTTGTAATAACAGCTGTTATTTGCTGCCTGGTTCTTGCATCCCAGAACCTGTGCTAAGTACTTGACGTTATTAGCTCACAGAATCCTCACTTATTCTTCAGTCAGCAGATAGTAGTATGCCTATTTTACAAAAAAATAAAAAATAAATAAAAAATAAATTGATCTAAGGCACAGAAAGGCAAAATAAATGGCGCTGGGTCAGAGAGTTTGTGAACGCCTTCAGTAGGGTCTGAGTTCCGGCTGATTAATAGACTCATTATGTATTCAAAGACTTTGCTATATTGTCTCAATCAATGTTGAAGACATCGTTGGATTTCTGGACTCTTCTAGTTAGATACCCAGAAGATCCACAACAGTTTGTTGAATGAATGAAGACATTGTATTGTTCTAAAGTTGACTTTTCATTTGTCAAATAGAGGTCGTAATGCCAAGGAAAGCAATGCTAGGTGCCATAAAATTTTGAAGATCACACAAGAAAAACTTCCTAATATTAATCATGGCATTCATAAAATTACACGAAAAGGATACAATTTCCCAATAAAACTGTTTAAATTTTGTCTAATCAGTTACTTTTGCTGACCAACCCCGCCCCCCACCGTGCAAATAACAGTTTGCAGGCATCTGATAACAACCGCCTAGAAAGTTTTCCATCTGGTAGAGAAATAAAGCAAGTGGAGTGTATACTTGCGCCACTCTTTCTACTATTGTAATTTGGTGCTTATGGGGAACTCGAGAATTTGAAAATGGAGAAACGAGGTGAGCCTAGCTGTGAAATGGCTTGCCTTGGGGACTAGGAAACTCAGAGTTCATTTAGAAGCTACCTAAAGTTGGAGAAAGCCAACTAGAAGAGCTGTCTTACTAGATCCAGAGCCAGCCATGCTCTGGCCATATTAGCCTTTCCTACTGCTGCTATTTGACTCCATCACAACAACAACAAAGCCCCTCTCTGTTCCGGTGATGTTTTCATTGGGTCCCACTGGGTTTTCCTCTCAGTGCTGACACAGGAGACCTCAACTTAGAACTTGATGGTCAGTTTCTGGAAATCTCTCTTTCCTAGAAGCATTACTCTGGTGGTATCATCATGAGTCATGGCACAAACACGTGTGAATCCAGGTCCCATCTGCTACTGTATTGGGCAGATACCACACAAGGCAGCCACTCTGCTTCCCTGAGCTTCTGTTTCTGCATCCCCGACTGGGGATCAGGGCAGGGAACAGCACATAAGCAGAGAGGTGTCTGAGGCACAACACAAGCACCTTCCTCGCGTGATCCTGACAGTAACTCCCTAAAATGCTTCATCCAGGAAAAACCACTTTTCAGTTTCTTATCCGCACTGGATGAGATGGTTAAGGTGAGACTCTCTAATCCTTATTAGCATTTGGTCTATGCTAGCCATTGTCTGTAGAGCTTGGCAGAACAGCCCCGAGAGAAAGATTTTATTGTAGTATCCACTTTGACAAATCAAAAAGCTGAATATTAAAAGGGGCTGGAGAGATTAGGAGCTCTCACTTTCAGGGAATTTAGTTCCCAGGACCCATAGTCGGCATTGCATAACTGCCTGTAAGTCCAGTTTCAGTGCCCTCTTCTGGCTTCCAGTGTCAACTGCATGCATATGAACATATAAACACAGGCAGGTGCACACACACACACACACACATGTAAATAAAAATAAATAGATCTTACAGGGAAAAGCTGAAAAACTGCTAATGACTGTACAGTCTTGCAAGCAGGAGGGGCAAGATTTCCACACAGCTTTCTAACATGTCGTGGATGCTCATGTGAGTGTTCAGTGGCATTGTCTGCAGTAGCCCTTCTTCAGTTGTGGATTAACCAGCTGCCTTCCCTCCTCCTCTTTAGGGCCTCAAGAGGCTCTGACTACCTCAACTAGCCATGGAGATGACAGATATGTTTACAACACTGCCATATTTAATATAGCCAGCTCTGGTAAACATGACTCAGTACAAGACATGCCCCATAAAGAAGCACAGTGGACCACTTTTTGTTGGCTAGAGAATAACAACCTCAGGCTCAACATGGAGGCAGAGGTTTTCCTGAGAAGATGCTGGACAGCTGCCTCCATTCAGCAGAAAATAAATAAAAGAAATTCCTTTCAACTTATTTTGTATCTGGTTCTCCTTTGTCTGAGTTTCCAGCATTTAGGGTACTATTGTGCAGTCTAATTTTAAATCTGGCATCTTATTAATAAAAAAAAAGTCATTTCTCCTGCTTCTTCCAGTGTTTTTTTCCTGTCTAGTTCTGCACGTATTCTGCTGTGACTTCGAGTTGCAAGAATCCCATTGCAACTCCAGGGTGAGAGGACCCCAATGGAGCTTAAAGAAAGAGGCTTTGCAGTCATGACAGTATTCAAACAGAATCTCTTCATTTCCACAGAGAACTGTTACGGCCAACCAAGGTTTTATATTACCTTTTTCAGGGATGGATGGGAGAATGTGAAATGTGCTGTCTGAGGCTGTCCAGGTGTGAGCTTTGCAGCAACAGAATTGTGTTTTAGTTTTTTCACTTCATTTCGCTTAAAATGACTTAAAGAAGGAAAGGGTTGGGTTTTTTTTGTTGTTGTTGTTGTTGTTTTGTTTTGTTTTGTTTTTGTTTTTGGCTCCCGTTCAAGATTGGCTAGACTCACAGTTTTGCGTCTGAGACAAAGCAATAACATCATGGGAGCCTGTGGCAGAGGCTGCTCACCCCATGATGACAGGAAGCAGGGCAAGGAGTAGACAAGATAGGATCCCCAAAGACACCCTTTAAGTGACCTATTTCCTCAGCTAGGCCCCACCTTCTAAAGTTTCCAGTGCTTTCTACAATAGTTCCAGCAGGTGGGGTGTTTAGCATAGTTGCTCCAGTGTTTAAGGGAAGCCTGCAGGGAGCACTCCATATACTGAAAGTGACAAGAAGGCTTATTAGGTGCTGGGTCTGGGCAGACAATAAGGATCTCAAGACCACCCTGGTGCCTGTCACTTCTCCTTCTGCCTTTTTCCAGCCTAAGGTGGAAGCCATTCCATATAAGAGGGACATAAACCTGGAGGGACCTAGAGCATGGTAGTTTTATACACGAAACTTTCTGACTTCCCAGGTGGGCGTAACAGACATTGGAGGAGGGGTAATAACAAGATGCTAGAGGCAATGAACCCACCAAAATACTTGTTTGCTATTGTACACTCTTGGCTACCTTAGACTCCACCCTCCCCATCTTGACATGTGGATGCTAATATCTGAAAGTTATACGTAAACAACGAGGCACAGGCAAAACGGGTGAAAATCAAGTTAATAATAGTTTTCAAAATATTTTAAATGTATGTTAATCCGGTGCATGACAAGACTGGGTTTAGCAGCTTCAAGCCTAAGTGAGTCTCCTCCGATGTGATATATTGACTTCTTAGGCTCTAGATCTTCTTAGTTCTAAAGTGAGACTAACTAGACAGGCCTGGTACTGCACACCTGTGATCCCAGTACCTTGGAGGCTGAGGCAGGAGGATCAGGAGTTCAAAGTGAGCCTGATCTGTATAGCCAGACCCTATCTATCTCAGAGAGAGGAAAGAAGGTAGAGAGGGAGGTTATTTATTTCAAAAATAGTGGAATGGATGTTTACTGAGTCATACTATATGCTTAAAGCCCTTTTTGCAGAGTTGCACACTGTTAGTGGATGCTGGTGGGGTTAAGGGTATTTAGACTCCCCACATACACAGAATAATGCAGCTGAGGACCACACTTTGAGGTGGAAGCAGCTCAGTGACTCCTGTTCCTTCTTGGGCACTCTTGGCTGCTTGACCTGTGGTGAACACATAGGTGAGCTCTAGTGAATGTTCTGTGGAGTGAGGTTGGAAAATTCCAGGTCTAGCTGCTGCTTGGGTGGCTGATCCTATTAACCATGAACAGTTTACCTTGAGTCTGATTCTGATTATATACAATATGCTCTCTCAACCCCCAACCCCTGCTTCCCTGATTCCATTCTAGAATTTACATTAGAAAAGGAGCAGCCAGTACATCTTATTTGTTAGTGTTGGATTCCTGGCTCTTCCCAGTGTGGTCTTACACAACCATCCCTCTGGCTTCTCAAACTCACTGCACCATAGTGGGTGGAGTGATGGAGACCTGTTTGCTCTCCATGATGGAGACCCAGGTTTGGGCCAACCTGGGAAAGAAGATGGCTGCCCTTCATCCATCTCCTTGGGTTTTAACAAGAATTTGGCAGTGATGGATTTGAGGCTTCTAGGTAGAAAAGAACTCCAGAAATATAGGATACGGCAGCATTGTCACTCTTTGAAGGTTAGGTATTGAAGACTGCTGAAAAGATTCAGAATCACCCTTGGCACTATTGTGAACTGTCCAACAGGGAAACACAAATGGCAGGGATTCTGGGATGTAACTCTGGAGTTATATGGCACCCTGTTACAACTCTGGGAGACTGTAACATGTGCTCAGAATACATACCACTGAACAGCTTGTAGAATGTAGCTACAGGCCACGTGGGAGTTCTATGAATGAAGAGTATAATTGGATTTCTATGTTAAATTCACACTTTTCTTTGTTGTTTTTGCTTTGCCTTTTGATTTTCTGAGAAAGGACTCAGTGAAAAAAAATTCACTTTGGATGTTTAGAGTTAAGTTCTCAGCTAGCACATAGCATTATTAAATGGGGACAGTCTTGGGTGGGTGAGATGGTTCAGTAGGTAAAGATGTTTACTCCCAAGACTGAGGACCTGAGTTTGATCCCTGGAACCTATATGGTAGAAAAAGCACTGACTCCCAATTTTTGTTTTCTAACCTATACACACACATGCCAAGGTGGTCAATATAGCAATATATATATATATATATATATATATATATATATATATATATATGCACACATAAAATAAATAAATGTGATATAATTTTAAAGGGAAGGGGGATGAAGCCTTACAAGAGTCCCATAGCTCAGATGGCAAAGCCAGCACAGAGAGAAACATCTCCTTGTTTTCTGTTTCACTTGTATTGTGATGGTCTCACTATGTAGCTCACACTGGCCCAGGACTTCAGATCCTCCCATCTCAGTTGGAGTGTTGAAACTGTAGATGTATACCACCATGCCAGGCTGAGTCTATTCTCATTTTATTATATATAGCAATAGAACAAAACCATTCTTAGGTAGCGGTAGAGGAGGACCCTTAGATGACCATGTTGTGAGTACTTCTAGAGATTATGAAGTCTACATGACCATCTCCAGGGCTGATGATGTCTGGTTTGTATTGATATGATAGCAAGGAAAGAGAGATTCTGCTCTTGTTTACATGCTCTGGTTCCCATACTTGAGAGTGCTATCTTATTTGAGCTATGTACTATTACCCTTCCCGGGTCCCCAACAGGAAACTCTTAAGTACCAGTGATAACTGGTCCTAGATCGCATAGCTCAAAAACAGAGGACCAAGAACACATATGCAACCAGCCCCACACCAGAGCCAGTGTTCTCAGGACACCCAGGAACCTAATCCATCCTGGCCCCTCCCCTTCAAATTTGGCAAGTCATTTCACCTGTCCAAATATGTTTTCCAAGGGATGCAATGGAGACGATGACTGATCTCCCCACAGGAATATAGAACAAAGTTCAGGCAACAACACATATGCAGTTATGCAGCTTTAGCCAGATGGATGGTTTAGAGCTTGCATTAATTTAAAATCTCATATTGGGTTGAATTATGGGACCCCAGCTTTTGATGTTGTTCCCAGTGAGAGGTGATCAAGGGTGGCCAATCCATATATACTCAGGAGGATTTCCTAGTGAGAGCAGCGTCTCTTCAATCCAAAACCTTTTTCATACTGAGAGTGCTGCTGCATTTTCTTCTGATCTAAGATGTCTTCAAGCAGCATCCTGACCCCTCTATTCAGGAAGGACTGAATTGGCACCTGTTAAGGAAATGACCGCTCTGTCAATTGACTTGAAAAGATTCCTGTCTATTAAAGTCATTGCTTCCATACCAATTCATTTGCAAGAAAGATTGCCTTAATAATTTCTATTGAGCTCAAGAACAGACAATGAGGCAGAGTTAAGAATAAACGAGCTCCACAATTAGAGAGAAGAGATGATATGATCCACAGCATTCTGGCATTGTTACAATGTCCTTTCAGAAAGCATCCTGACATGGGAGAGGTTATTAAAGAAGGTGGGATACTCTTCCATGAGGCAAGGAAAAGCAAACTAGCTTAGCTTGTTCACACAGACGAAGAGGATGGGGGACAAGTCCAGCTGTGACCAATATCCACCAAGCCACGGGACAGCTGGGAGTGGGGAGGGTGTGGAAGTCTGGGTTTAAGGAAACGTGCTACCACAGTGGGGGGGCCAGAACTTCTTGATGTAGGTCTGTGCAATTTCCTCTCATCTCTCCTTGCTTTCCTTCCTAAGTGTCTTGTTAGACTCTTGGAAGACACAGATCAGCTCTGCCACAGCATCTTATGACTTGTGCAGAACTTTATTTTGGAGGAAAAAAAAAAAGCATTTGGCCAATGTTCATTGGGAAGCCATCTATGGAATGCTGTCAGCCTTGTGGGTACCAGGATGACAGAGAGTAGACAGGTGGCTGGTTGAGAGAGAGAGAGAGAGAAAGAGATATTGAAAGAGACAGAGAGAGAATACAGAAAACAAGCATGTAACATGGGAAAAGGAAGACTTGGGAAAGGAAATGGTAGCCGAATTTTTAAAAGATGTATTTATGTTCTGTGTATGAGTATTTTGCTTCCATGTGTGTATACATACTACATGTGTGTCTGGTACCTGTAGAGACCAGAGGAAGTCACTGGAAACCCTGGAACCAAAGTCACAGATGTAGTCACTGTGTAGGTACTGGAAAACAAAACAAAACAAAAAAACCGAGGTCCTCTGCAAGAGCGGCAATTGCTCTGAACAGCTGGTCCAGTCCATCTCTCCAGCCCCCTCCTCTGAGTTTTAAATGGAGAAAGTTTAAGACTGAAAAATCAACTGACTCCCACATTTTCTTTATGGAGGATGTCAGGAGCCCTTGCCACTATTCCACTTTTGTCAGAGCATCGTAACATATAGGTATGGTAAGTTACAAAAACATTCAATCCTTATTACTCCACAGTAATAAGGATTTCATAGTAAATTTTCAAGCAATTTTATATAAAATACTCCAGATAGATGGAGATAGATTATAGATAGATAGATAGATGATAGATAGATAGATAGGTAGGTAGATAGATAGATAGATAGATAGATAGATGATAGATAGATAGAAAGATAGAAATAACTCCCAGTTAAGCTATTTTTAAAGGCAAGTTCAACCAAACATTGAATTTATTACATCTCAGGGACTGATTGATGATCATCTACTCACTCACTCATGTTTTCATTAATAGTCTTTCATGGAGCACAATCAAGTATCATATTGACCTGGAGATGGGGTCCTGCCCTCCTGTGGGCTCACCCATTAGTTCCTGGAGTGTTGTGTCAGCTCCAAAGCACAGCACAACACTTCCTATGTTGGGGAGAGGTTTTCCAATAAACCCTGGGTTCTTAATGCTAGTCAGATTTGCTGAAGCTTGTGGTTCAAAAGTCATGTCGCAGGGAAGCCGAGGCTCAGCTTGGGGTAGACAGAGGGTGCTTTATCATTTAACAATGTGAGGATTCAGGCTTCCTCTGGAGCAAGGGGTAGCATGTGAAGATTCAAAGATCAGCTTGCTGTAAGGTCCTACAGCCTCATCCCAATAAAAACAACCTTGGTGACTTAGAATCATCCCACAAGCCAAGTAAGACTGTAACTCAGTTTGTCTTCCCCCCCCATCTATCCTTATATCTTATCATTTCTATAATATATATATATATTCCCCCCACTTTTTCTTTTCAAGTCCTTTACCCCTATATAAGAGAAAAAGAAAGATAGAGAAAAGAAAGATTTCCCTGAGCCTAACCTCCTACACCTTGCTTAACAAGGCCATATAACAATTTGTAACCATTTCCCCTAAACAACATCTATCATCCACACCACTTTTTGGGAATGGGACATCACTCTCTTAAAACAGTTTTCTACTGAACTGGGACCTAGAAAATCTGTTTAGGGACCCAGGTAAAATGGGGAAAAATGGTTAATCAATTTAATAGTAACATTTGTTGTCCAGTCTCTATGTACTCAGCAATTTGAATGTCCTGAGCAGTGTGTAGTCCGAAGCTGGACTTTGGTTAGGAAAATTCAGGGCTTTATTGAAGTCCTGTCTGGAACAGTCTTTGAGGCTGGGCCATCTCAGCAAGCTGTTTGAAGTTGTTCTGGATGCAGATTTTTGAGGAAACAGCTATTGAGGCAGTCTATGAGGCTGGATCATTTGGGTTAATTGTCTTCTGAAAATATATAATTTCTCACAAGTAACATATAGTTCTGCACTTACCAAAATGCCTTGGATGTGCAGGATGCACAAATCAATTAAGGAATATCATCTGTTGTTTGAACAAAAGAAAGACATTTGTAAGTCTCCATTCATGCCATAAAAAAGATGGCATGTACTAGTATTACATATATATGATATATATATATATATATATATATCATATATATATATAGCCTATTTTAAATTGAAAATATGCCATAAGACTGTATGGAGTTTAAGCATTTTCCTCTATAGTTGACACAAATTTATTAATTGAATAAAACAGGTTTATTCTGTGTTGTTATGACTTTTTGTAGGTTAGGTTGGCCTCAAACTGAAAAGGAACCTACCTGTGTCTGTCTTTGTCTCCTACATTTTGAGATCAAAGGTAAGCATTTATTTATTTTTTTCTTTACTTTTCTCCTTTCTTTGGAGATTTAATTTCTATGTGGATATATCTGTTCTTATTGAGACAGGGTTTCTCTTTGTAGCTTGGGCTATCTTGATTTGCTCTGTAGAGCTCTGTAGATTAGATTGGTCTTGAACACAAAGGAGCCTGTTTTTTCCATGTCTCCCAAGTTTTGAGATCAAGGTATGAATTTAAATAATTGAATTTCCCTTATTAAACAATAACATTAGTTAAACCATTTTGTATTAGTTTGAGTTCCAATTCTCCCATGGAAGCCCATTTTTAATGAGATTGGTGTAGAACAGCATGATATGCTATTTTATGTTAGCTTTTTTTAACTGTTGGCTGTGGGAGGCATGCAGTTTGCATGTTCTTCTCTAGCCTAACTCTGGGTCCTTACATTGGTTAACAGAATCTCTCTCTCTCTCTCTCTCTCTCTCTCTCTCTCTCTCTCTCTCTCTTTTCTGAGACATGATTTCTCTGGACACACTTTGTAGGTCAGTCTAGCCTTAAACTCACAGAAATCCACCTGCCTCTGCCTCTAAAGTTCTGGGATTACAGGCGTGCACCACCGCACCCAGTGATTAACATATCTCCTCCAGGGGCTATAAGGTCTCTTGAAACCAGTTCTCCAGTAGGAGCTCCACATGTAAGGAGACTGGCTCGTGATCCCTTTCCCTTTAAGTAAATTTAATTATGTGCATTTATCCATTAGATCAGTAAGGACATTATTAATTTTAACAGCAAGGGAAAAAAGTGTCATTTTTGAATTCTAGACTGTCTTTAGCAAGCAGCCTTATCTTCTTAGCAGGGTTCCACCCGGCTTCATTGTTTAGACCAGGCTAGTCTAGAATTCAGAGATCTGCCTATTTTTTCCTCTAGTGTGATAGGATTATGAGCATGTGCCAGCACCACCCTGCTCAAATATTTCACTTAAATCCCAGATATTAGTAACTCTGTAACCCAGAGAGAAACTCAGAATTGTAGTGACAATTCTAAATCTGCCCAAAATTTTCAAAAATCTTTTATGGTGTAGCAATGCCAAGCCAGGAAAATATCCTTTCTACCTCCCGATATAGGAAAATCAAAGACATCTAAACAAAAATCCAGCAAAGAAACAACATGCCAAGAGCCTTGGCATGTCTAACCATGCCATTCCATGCTGCAATTAAAGCTCTGATCATTATTCCTTAGAATCTAGTTCTGGCTGTATTTCACTGTTGGGGGGGTGGGGGGTACCAGATACTCCTGACAAGCACCTAGTACCCAGAGAACTCTGAGATTCATCTGCCATCAGTTTTGTATTATCTATCAGGAAGGGCCTTCCTCCTTCCTCCATTATCATTGTTGGCAATTTAGCATTCCATCTGTAAATTCTTTCCTTTAAGACTATCTTCATCTGAACTTTCTCAAAAATGATACACAGAACCACAATTCTCAGGGTAAAAATCATTTGTATGCTAAGAGAAACAAACTCAATTGGGATCCAAATGCACTGAGGCATTAGGAATTCCTCCATTTTTAATCTAAGCGGTTAATTACACTCTCAAGCTCGGTTTAGAAGGCTGCCAGTTTTTTAGAACATAAGGAGAGCTAAGCTTTCCACCTTTACTGCAAGACAGTAGCTTTTGTTAAGGGAGCTGCTTCTTTGAAATGTGTTTGGGTTCTGCTCCCCGCTCTTTGACTAGGAAGCTACCTTTTACCTGGGCCTTCTCAGGGTGTAAGCATGGATTCTAATTGCTGAATTTGGATGCCATTTGTAGAAAAAATTAATTAAATTATGTTGGGTGCCAGTTGTAAAAAAAAAGGCTAATTAAATGACTTAACCAGTATTTATGTTATCATTAATTGGTTGGCAGTGTTAATCCTTAACCCGCCATTATAAATGAATACACACCACATGGATTTTAACAAGCCTTGGCCTGAATTGTGCAATCCTAGCCTACTAAGCTAGCTCATACTTCTATTACCCAAATAAGACCGCATATATACATATGTCCCTTTGGACTGCAATTCTCCACACTATGCAGATGTTCCTGGCCATTTGGAATGTTCTTTTTTCTAACCCATGGTGTGTGTACTCCTTCTTCCTTCTCCTGGCTGGAAATGCACTAATCCTCTGTGTAAAATGCAGGCTTCCTGTTCTAATCTCAGAAAGTCCCACCTTTCTCTGTCTTTGCCCAGTCTCAGGCCTCAACATTTTATTTAACCAATCAGAGATAAATGTAAATAAAAGACAGCAAGTAGGACCAATTAATTAACATTTAGAATGCTTAACACTACCCCATCACAGCAATGTAGTTGATCTGGCAGGACTCTAGTGTTCAGAGTGAGCACTCCCTACATATAAGTTGACCAAATTAAGGGGTGAGTGAATTAAAGAATTTCAAGCCCCAAAAAGGTGACTAAGATACCTTATGTGCAATACAGACCTGCTAAGGTACCTGTATCACTCATTCTGAATGTGGATGGACAGAGTAGGTAAGGACCATCAGGTATCATGAGTTACTCTCAACCCTGGCATAGAATATGCAAACTTTGGGAAAAGATTAGAGAGAATGTACTGGAAATCTGAACAGTTCAATCTTATTTCTCCCACTGTCATCTGGCATACTGAAAGAGCCTGGTTTCTTCCAGTTTTCTCTAAAGCTGCAATCCTGGGAGCACTGCACAGCTTAGAGCAGTCATGGCCTCAGGTTCCTTCATGACAAATCAGGAACTTTTCTGCCTTTTCACTGGAACAGAAGCAAAATCCTCCACCAGTGAAGAGATGCCCGCAAAGTATCGCATCTCATTTATGACTGATATATAATTTATTCCTGTTAGTCTGGCAAAAAATACTCTTAGGGACTATTGTGTAGGGGCTGGCTTTCCGCTTGTGGTTGATACAGGAGGGGAATCCTGCTTGCGTTATTTACCATCTGAAGGTTGATGAAGAAGTGTTGCTTTGTGATGCTCGGCTGCCCCCCCCCCCCACCCAGGGTATTGTAGTTCCCAGAGCTAAATGAAAGTGTGAATCATCCCTGATGGGTGGTGATTCTAGATGATATCTGCCCAGGAAGTAGCCAGTGAAAGGTGCTGGCACCGTCAGCTCTCAGTGACAGTCCCCACGGTGACAACATCCCTGTCAGATCTGACGATTACGGAGACACTAGAAATTTGACTTTATAGATAGCATTTCCTTTTTCCTGCCTTTCTTTTGCTTTAAAAAAGAAATGTTGAGGTTGGAACCTAGAGCCCTGTGTATATGAAACACACATGGTTCCACCAAGCCACACCCCAAGCCTACATTTCCCAAAAAGTAAATCGTGTCCTTCATTGCTATTTCTCATATCGTCTTAAATTGTGAGATGCAGAATGTGTCTAGAACCTTCTGAAGCAGAGCTATAAGGAACGATAAAGATTAGCCTGTGGCTCTTCTCTAGAAATTCAATGTTCTGTGGCCTTGGGGACTTTGAGGTGCCACATAAGGAAAAAAAAAGAGAGATGACAGATGAACTTTTAATACCCAAAAGTAAGAATTACAAACCTGAGGCCTCTGCTGACCCTGGCTAGCAGGAAGGTTTATTCTGACTGGTGCAGCTAGCTCCCCAGCTTCCTGACCTCCCACAAATCCCTTTCTTCAAGTAGTGGGCCCTGTCCAGGCTCTTGCTACCTGGCAGACCCCATAGTAACCTGAGCAGTAGCTCCTTCTTTGAGTCGTTGGTCACTAGCATCATAGGGAAAAGACTGTGTATGCAGCTGGCCTGGAGACTCTTAGCAACAGGACCAAGGGGAACAGGCAGGCCCTCAGCCAAGAGCATGGAAATGGAGTTCTTTCTCCATCCAGTTCACAGTTCCACAAGTTTCCCCACCCCATGGCATGAAAACACACAAGGCCCCAACATCTCCAGCAGATTTTGTCCCCTGGCCAAGACCTTGCCAGCCCTTGGATCTTAACTTCTCAATCTCTGAGCTGGACATGATTGTTCTGCTTCTGTGTTCCATGACAGCCTGCGGGTAACCCAATTCTATTCTTCAGGAGCTTCCCATTGAGTTATCTGCAGCCACGAGATGCTAGAGCATGAGGTCATTCATATCCCCTTGATCCCTCTCTACCCAGGAAGTACTTCCTAGCATGTAGTAGGGATGCTATGGGTTTAAAAAAAGATATGGCCCCTTCAAAGCAGATACCCAAGTGTCCTTGGCAAGAAGTCTGACTGTTTAGCTTCTCCATGGCCTTTTCCCTTTGGAAGCTCTGTCAGAGCAGGTTGGGCGTGGAGTTTTCTATCAGCCTTCACCAAGCGTTCTATGACCACTGTGCTTGATCACTACTGGCTTGGATGGGAAGCAGGGCTGGATGAGTGGTCCAAAAAGCCAGGGTGGGAGAGGGGAGGCAGAGAGCTCCATGGGAACAACTTCTCCTTCCCACCATTCAGAATCGTAAATTAACAACAGCGGACCTTGTTAAGTGCAGCTTCACAAATTAATATGAAATACAGTGCTTTTTCATAAGCTTGAGAACCAGATTTAAAAGCATATTGGTGTTTGTACACAGCAGGCCATAATGATCCATTATCCCTCAGACAGAGAAGCTCTCAGCAACACATAAAGAAGATGCAACTAGGCCATCTGCTTTGATTTCTGCAGAGTCCCGGGAGACCCAAGGGAGGAGCTGACAGTCCCCTCCATCTGCCCTTACATTATCAATTACAGTTGAGTTATGCCGTGTGCTGCTGGGCTGGCAGATACGGATGGGGGATTGTGGCACCTGAAAAATATAGGAGAAAATCCATATGTTGAGAGCCAGCTGTTTATTTACAAGCCCTTGACATATTTCCTCACTTTCTCGGCTGTTGCCTTTTTTAAGGTTCCTAGAGACATTTCAGTTTAGTGTGAACTTGAGAAGAAATTAGGTGTAGCAGCATAGCACCACATGAATAATATTTCAGTTTCCTTTTTTACAGTTGAAATGCACACGGAGCAAAAAACATCAGGTCGAACAGATTTTAAATTATGAAAAAAAAAATAAGTTGTGAAAACATCTGGGGTGGGTGTTATAGCTTGTTATGTTTAGAAAACATGTTGCAATGGGGGGGGCTGTCTGTATGCACTGTACATTTTTGGCAGCTTAGGAATAATGTAAAACTGTAATCTTCATGAAACAGTGTTTAGGAAGGCATGGGGAGCTGGGAAGTAGAGCAGAGAGGCTGAACTTTTCATGGAGTCTCTTACCATAACTTTTAGGAAGGCCTCTTGAAGGATGGAATGAATGGTCTGTTTCCCTTTGATTTGACTCTGGGTGTCCCCCCCCCCTTCTTCTTTTTCATTTTCAGCAAGGGCTTCTCTGGTCCTGGTTGCAGAGGTAGAGGCTTCATCTTGATTCCATCGTTCTTGGATGGATGAATGCAAATGAGAGTTGTGAACACAGACAAGAAAGACCCAGAAGAATTGCAGGAGAAGTAAGCCTGGGAGGACTAGAGAGAAAGAGTCCACACCTCTTCTGAGCACAGCCCTCATGGGACTCCGGTCTAAACACACACACACACATACACACACACATACACACACACACACACACACACCTTCTACCTGTGGTCAGACTTACACTTTGTTCTGTCTTCACACCATGCCTCCTCCTCCTTACATATCAACCAGAAAAATGTCTGAGATGCCTGTGTGTGGTGAGGTGAGAGGTCCCTCCCAGGCCTCTAGAGGTGGAGGAAGAAATGTTGCAAACCAGCAGGGAGCAAGGAGATCCCACTAGGTAAGGAGGATCATTGTGTTTTGAGATGCCCAGAAGTGGAGCTGCTTGCAGCATCAATGAAGAGAGAAAGGTAAGAAGTTTAGCCTCAAATATCCACCTTCCACCTACCACTCAGACCCAGTAGTCTGAATGGTCTTGGTCTTTAGCACAATAGTTTCTTAAATTCTAGTTTCAAAGCACCTTTTTTTTTTTTTGAGGCCACTAATTGAGTGACTCCCAAAGAAAGGTATGGACTTACTTATTTTTGTAAAATCCTTAAGATATCACAGTACCTGGCATTTCCAGAGCATTAATAAAATGCTAGATAAGTGAATGAATGAATTAATGAATACTTTAAAAAACTCTGTGTGTGTGTGTGTGTGTGTGTGTGTGTGTGTGTGTGTGTGTGTGT
>CAJQZJ010032284.1:1072411-1085672 GCA_907164525.1 Lophiomys imhausi | reverse complement strand
TGTGTGTGTGTGTGTGTGTGTGTGTGTGTGTGTGTGTGTGTGTGTGTTTAGACAGGAGTCCCATGAGGGCTGTGCTCAGAAGAGGTGTGGGCTCTTTTTCTCTAGTCCTCCCAGGCTTACTTCTCCCACCATGGTTCTGGGTCTTTCTTGTCTGTGTTCACAACTCTCACTTGCATTCATCTTCTCAGGAACATGAGATCACATGACATGGTGATCTCCATGTGTTTCAGAGTAAAGTTCGGTGCACATAAGTTTCCTCACCCCTGGGTAAGGATGCCGTATCAGAATTTGCTGACCAAGCTGGGAGCTCCTTGATGAAGAACTAAAAACTCAGGCTCAAATGGAGACAGCAGAGGTGAATCAAGCTGACCACAGGACCTTCCTAAACTCGGCCCTTCTAAGTTCAGGGATGAAGGAGACTGCTTCTATTACATACTCCTGAAGCAGGCTCTGCTGGCTCTGCCTTTCCTGGGTCCACTAACAATGCTGTTTTTGTGGCTCTTCTCTCCTTATTTTTCATTCTCCTTTTTAACATACCCTCCCTTTTCTCCCTTACTACCCTTCCCTCCCCGGACATCATACAAACCTCTTGCCTTGCCTCCGGTCTCCACCTTTTGCCAAACCCACCTCCTGTTTTCTTCTACCCACTTGTTGAACAGAATCAACTTTAAAGGCAGTCTGTTCATTTTCTCTCCTACTTGACTCTCTTCTGATTGACTCGGTATCCAATTTCTTGTGTTCTAAACTAACTTTGCCCACTTTGAAGGTCACTGTGTTGCCTTGGCAACTATACCAATGCCAACAGACTCGCTCTCTTGCATGCCCCTTGGAGCATAGTAAGTGCCCACAAAGCACTGTGCATTTGCCCCCCACTCCACCTGGTCTTCAGGTTTGCTCCGGGGATCCCATCACCTACACAGGTGGAATCCTTGGGTTTGGCCCTCCTCACTCGATGTGCTATGGTATTCTCCCTCTAGTCATTTGTTTAATTTTCACCCACTTGTTTATTTACCAGTGTTTAACAGCTTTAACTATACGTTCTGTCCTGTTTCTCATGAACTCATTTCCTTAGTCCTCACATACGATGAGATAGATTTGGATTGGCTGAGATCCCCTTGTAAATTAGTAGCAAGGTCAGGATTGGAGGCCAGACTCTTATACTCCTGGGCAATGCTGTCATCAAACACAGTGTCTTCCATGCACGTAGTAGTGAAGGCCCCACAGATGGTGGCCAAGATTGTCACTTCCGTCTACCAGCTTTGATAGAGCATGTTGCATAGTCAATGTGAGAATGAACGAGTACTTAAGCGGTGTTCAAAAGCAAGAGTGAATCTCTATTTTGTTTGACCTCATAAAGATGACCCCCTCATAGTTACACAATCCTAATTGCACAGATCTGAGGAAGCAGTGCTACTGCATCTGAGAGCTCAGCAGTGGCAATGGCAGAGTTCCCTTCCTCCTTCATGAAGCAGATCCATACGGCTGGGCTGGGATTCTTACAGGATCCCAAGAGAACAAGTTCCATCAGGACACATCCCCATGCCTAAGACTGCACTGCTGATAGAGGGTGGCAGTCCAGGAGTGGAGGTGGGGGGAGTGTGGTCCAAATGGAAATGAGTCCTCACTTTAACTGTAACGTAGACACCAGATTTGAAACCACAACCTGAAAATTAAAGGGGCGAAATGACGCTAGTAAAATGATAGCTATCATTAGATACTGAAATATTGGGGTTTAGTATGATACGCTACTAAAATTGACCTTTCCTGTTTACTTTTGAAGTGCAGCTGTTGGAGTACTGGGCACTTTATGTGGCTCACCTGGTATTCTGTTGTGCTCACCAAGGCTCTGCTTGCCTCACATTCATTGTTGTTCCTTTCATCAAGCTGGTCAAGTGACCAAGCTGGAGGCACCTGGGGAGGGGGACATAAGAAGGTGTAGGCATCCACAGCATCCCTTGTGACAATCAACCACAACTTGCTTTCCATCTTGCTCAACTTAAAAGATGATGTATTGTGGTTATGTAAAACTCCCTGTTGTAAAAAAATCTCTGTAAAATGACAGGACTGCTTCCAACTTTACACATCACAAGATACAGTGTTGAGAATTTAGCTGTTGCCATGGTGATTCTACAACATACACTAAGCACCCGTCGGGTGTGAACCACCAAGCACCGGGCACAAAAACATCCGAAGCTCTCTTGTGTGGTGTGAGGCCTAAGATACTCATAATGAGTGTCTGCAAGGAAGGAATGAACATCAAAAAAACAAAAAAACAGTGGTGTGACACTCAGAACTAGTTTATGTGGCAAATAAGGGTGATGTGGGCGACCTGCCCATCTGTGCTCTTGTCCTCAAATCATACCTTTCTCTTGGGCGTTGTCTTTCCCCATCTCTAGTCAGAGGCTCTGAATGGAGCCAGTGAGGGTATGCTGTGTGCGGATCATGTACCATGGTGATGTGTATGCATGTCTCTGTCTGGAATCACAGAACTGCGTGGTTCATAGTTGTTCCACTGAGATTCAAGGAAAGAGAGAAGAAGCTCTTGTGAGTGGGGAAGAGGAACCTGGTGAGAGTCCAGAGATCACTAGGGCAGTGGCAATGC
Organism: Lophiomys imhausi; assembly: GCA_907164525.1. Taxonomy (NCBI): domain Eukaryota; kingdom Metazoa; phylum Chordata; class Mammalia; order Rodentia; family Muridae; genus Lophiomys; species Lophiomys imhausi. The sequence continues at coordinate 1,083,070 of CAJQZJ010032284.1, read as the reverse complement.
TATTTAATACTAGCAGATAAAACCACCTTCTCTCTCTCTGTCTGACCAATGAGACCATTCTCTGCAGTGATTTCAGCATTGTTGAAGAAAACTGAGAATTTTGCGACAGGTGGCTGCTTCACTGCTGTGACTACAAATGCACCAGACGACCCTGATGAGGCTGTGTGTTCCTCAGAAGCAATACTTCAATGAAGGAAGCATAATCCTGAAGCATTGGGCAAGTGGCTTTCTCTGGGAGCCTGGATGGGACATGGCCTCATGCCTGAGCATCTCGAAGCTGGTGACGCTGGACCTCAGTTCTTTGTGGTTTGGAGTCTTCACACCAAATATGGGTGTGGAAAATTCCATCTCCATCCTACCCAGGGCTCTCAAAATAAACGGAGATGGGGTTTTTCATGTCTGGCACCCAATAAGAACTTTCTGGAAGGATCTGAGTTAAGGAAATGGTACCACCACATCTTAGAAGTACCAGAAACCATATCGCATGCTTCTGTAGAAAAAACATAGTGACAACCTACCCACATTGCCTTCATTCTGTCTTTGCCTCCTTTTTTCAGAAATTTTATTTGGAAGGCTCTGTGAAGATATCTTGTGATGGCTCCTGATGGCAGTGCCTGGGGAGGACCCCATGTCTACAGGAGCATCTTTCTAAAACCTCAGGAAAGAAAACCAGAAGTCAACTGCTACTTAGCATGAATGCCAGCAACTCAGCCCATCTGTCTTTGCCTTGTCCTCTAACCTGATGATTCCTCAGGCAGCTTCACCTCTCATCTCACCTTAGTCCTCTCTGTACATATACCATCAGAATGAGTCTCCCCAACACTCCAGAATAGAGGCCTTCCTTGCTGTTCATCTTCTTTATATTTTTCTTGTAGCATTTTAATGCATGTCCATAATGAAATCTCACACATTGTTTCTCCTCTGCTTATCTTTCTGTACCTCTCCACTCTCCCCCTGTTTGAGACAATTTCTCACTATGTAATCCATACCAGCAATAAACTCAAGATCCTTGTGCCTCAATCATGCTAGGATTACAGGCTTGTGCCACCATATCTGACTTGATTTGGAAACATTTTTTGAGCACAGAAAACTCAAAGTCTTTTCAAGATAAGAAGAAGAAGAAGAAGAAGAAGAAGAAGAAGAAGAAGAAGAAGCCACAGCACCTCGGGCCTGAGTTTAAAATCTTGTGGTAACATCTCTCAGCTCTTGGATACAAGCTCCTGCGTTAGGTGGCCTGTGGACTCTGAGTGGACCCCAGTGTTGTTCGTTCACCCTCAATGTGTACTGACACCTTTGAGTCCTTTGAAGTCACTCTTCTCTTCCCTTGTGCCGCCTTCTATGCTGCTCTCCCTTCTTCCGGGAACACATTTCCCTCTGTCTTAGTCAAGCTAACTCAACTTTAACCTTGAACTCACTCTGTCTCCCGGAAGCCTCTTGTGCTCTCATATACCTATTTTTTAATAGCTCATGGAGTGTTTGAAATTCCATATCAGTCTCTTCAGCACCTGGTTCCTGTCATTTCTCCCATCAGACAAGAGTTTTATGTACCAACAGGCACATAGACATTGTTTCTACATTTATTTTCCCGCTTTCATGTTTCTTTCTCCTCCTTCTTCTTTACCCTGAGCCTCATTTTTTCTTAACAGTTGTTGATATAAATGGAGTAAAATCAGTTAGGATCATAAAAAAGATTCAAGACTAAGAACTCACATAGGTTTGGGGGCCAGTTGCCTCTCCCTCCTCCTCTATAATTTATTGTTTTTCTTCTGTAGGAAGCCAAATGATATTTCTCTAATTAACAGACACAGACAACGATCTTATAAATCAAACCCGCAGCCTTTTTTAGCGATGTGATCACTTTATGATCAGGGGGTATAAATTAAACATCCCAAATGCATCTCAAGCAGAAAAAACATAATGGAATAAAAGGAAGTCTTGCCTCCATGCAGAGACTGAGCAGCCAGCACAGTGAGCTAGCTGTGCTCTGTGAGCTGCAAACTTGGGGTAGGTGCTGCCTAGGGCAGGGATGCCAAACATTCTTGTATTTCCTTCTGTGGGTTGCCTGGAGGTGAGATTGGACTGAATAGACCAGGGCATTTGTGCCTGTGTCCTGAGTTAACTTGAAGTAATGGCTTGTCTTTGTGAGTTCCACTTTTCATGTGTAAGTTGGAGATGAGGGCAAATGCATACTTCATATCACAATGGTGGATCTGAATACCTAAATTCTCGCCTGACACTTGCATTGTCATCCCACATGTAAAGAGCGGTTTAGTGACCTTGAAAAAAGTTACAACTGTCGTTATCACGAGCCTCAAAATTGGTCCTCTGTATTTGAGTATGCATGGTTATTCATTCAAAGTGCTGAGTCCAGTTCTCTAATGGGGGTGGAGTGGAGGACACTGTCTTCTAACAGCGTCCTTACTGGTTCTGCAGGAGCCCGAGACTCATATTCGGAAGGACAGCTGTTACACACGTAGGAAATGGAGGTCCTTGCCTGGCTCAGTCTAAATTATATCCCTCTCCTTAGGAACAAAGCTGTGTCAAAACACATCCAGGAAGCAGAGTAAAAGTGATTTGGGTATTTTGTTCAAGGAAGTGGACTCTGCAGGGGACACCGCCCTTCCCTGACTCTACACTAAATTTCGGAATGCCTGCAGATTGGGAAAATGTGCCAGTCTCCACGTACGAAGTGGGAAGACCGAAGTTGTAGAATGGCAGATGCTTGCCCAGTGTTGTACACTTCCTAATGGCTAAGCAAGTCTTGATTCCAGAATGTTTAATCCTAAAACTATTACTTCTCTGGCTTAAACCTAAAGCGTTTGGCCTTTCCCCCTGCTTAGACACCAGTCACTATGGGACAAACCATACAAGAGCAATTGCATTGTGCGAGAGATAAAGTTCTCATGGTTCTCTGTGTTTATACTGGGGCAGGGTCTCCTGGCACTTTTCCATTTACCCAGTGAGAAACTCTATCTTGGGACTATTTCTGATCTTTAAGTATGTTCAAGAGCCACAGTCCCTGGAAGTCCCAGAGCACTTTGCGAAATGCTATGACAAAGGTCTGGTATGCCTGAAGACATCGGGGTTTTCCCTTCTCCTCTCGAGCCTTTGGCCACTCGTGTATCTATGCAGAACGCCCTCCTTTTCAAGGAGTGGAGGGAAAAAAAGAAGAGTTCTACACTGGCTCTAGAGATTCCAAGCTACAAGCTGAAGAAGAGACATGAATGTTTACATGGAAATATGGCACTTGGAGGGGAAAACTTGTAATGTGAACCCCTTTCCATTCTTATCTCGACTGCCCAGTGGCTGGTTAATGTCTTAGCCCATGGCAAGAGATCTGGAAAGGAGGGCTGTGACTTAATGGTAGCTACAAAAGGTTGACCTGACTTGTGGAGGTCACAAGGTGGCTGTGTCCCAAGAGTCCTTCTTTTTGTCTTAAAGTCATATCCAGGTCACTTGCCAACGTGACATCAAACGTGGGTGAGATTCACAGTAGGGACAAAAACATGAGGAGAGCGGACTGTGACTGTCCTTTCCAAAGTTGTCCCTACAAAGTCAGAGGACACATGTAATACCCTTGTTTTTCTGAAATGTGAGCATAATCCATGAGACCAAAACATCATATTACTGTTCCGATCTTGTTCATTCAAATACTAAATCTATTAGAGTCTTCCTGAGGTGACCGGAGACTTCAGCTTTAGCAGCCAGGTCTTTTTGTACCCCCTGCTAGTCTGAATTCTGGATCCCATCCTGTGTCAGCAACCTTCCTGTTAAGGCTTATTGATTCACAGATGGAGGAACTCATTTTTCTTTTCAAGGTATGAAAGTGGACTCAGTCCCAGCACTTAGCTCGAGGTAGAAAGAAGTGGGCTTGACTCCCCCTAACCTGGCCCACCCAGATAATTAACATGGAGTCTACCTTCTTTGATGCATTCATAAGTGTTTCACGGACAGGCGAGATGTAACAACTTTGCAAGACACTGTTTAAAGACCTTCGACATCTGAGAAAGCCACAAAATCCAATAATCCTACTTTCAGAACTCCAGGGTGTCCACTAAGATCAATCTCATATCTAAACATCACATAAAGAGAGTGCATTGCATTATAGACAGACTCTTATCGAACTCCACCTAAGAAGCAGCATTAGATAGTTTTGCTTTTCTTTCTTCCTTTTTTTTTTAATGCAGTCTATATCAGGGAGATGGAAAAGGTTGTCAAATTCTGGAAAATGTCCCCCTTGATTAAAGCTGCACTTTCAAAATTGCTATATTATTGACAAAGATCAGCTTATTTCCAATTTACCGTTCTGACTATTCTCCTGATGGATTTGATGCTGGGAGGAAACTGGACATATCATCATGCTTTCAGGGAACAGACAACATTGCTCTGAGTCTTTTAGCTCCCAACAGGGGTAACACCTGCACAGAGGCCCTTCCAGTGAATTCATTTGTGCTGGAGACTGTTTCTCCTTGAGGGAGCCTACAACCCTATTCCTTCTGCCATGGACACCTCAGCGCAAAGGATATTGGTTATTTACAAGACAACAGAGCCCAGGCAGCAATAATAGCAGCGCAGATTCCAAAAGGCTGGGAATGATAAATATAAGTCGGGAGGGGGTGAGTTTCTGGTTCTGGAGTTAAATGTCTCTCCTCTGAAGATCAAGCAAATGCTACAAACAGCTGCCTTCTGAGGTGACGCATGCAGGCACCCATTCATGCCCTTGGAAATCTAACAGCACCAAATTCTTCCCTGTGTTCCTTTAGGGCAAGGAAGAGATTTGCTTGACTGTGTGTCTCCTTGCTTTTTATTCCCAGTATGTTGACTATCACTCATATTTCCAAAGTGGAGTTCCACAGAATGCCGATTTCCTATTTGTGAGGAGGAGGCTTCTCTGTGGCTCATTAAACTTGAGAAATGCTGGAGGTTTCTAGAAGTTTCTTTACCACAGGGCTCTTCAGGGCTGTTGACATCTGAATTGACAACCAACTACAGAGAGAAGCTAGGTTAAATTTCCAAACCATCATGGTCATGGAAAGCTTCAGCGTAGTTCTCCTCACTAACTGTGCATACTGTGCTTTAGAAAACTCTGGTTTGTCTGGACATCTCAGTATACCAGAACCCTGCCATTTAGTCTGAAGGAAGTCAGGTGGGCTAGGATTTCCAGCTCCAGATATTCTCTCCAGTCTTCCCTGGGCTCTCTCAAGATTACATTTTGAAAACTGCAGCAACTGCTCAAATCTCTGACTTAGAAGCCACTGACCACTGGGTGGATTTAGTTGCCCTAGAGGCAAACAAGAATGTAGGCTTTTGGTATATCAAGCACTTCTATGTCTGTGGGAAATTGACTCCAGCACCTCACAGACCATCCTCACTTTTAAAGGTGTGGTGTTTACACGTAACCAAAGTCTATCCTCTCATACCCTGTCAATCATCCCCGATTCATCTGATATCTATAAAATGCAGACATTCCCCGCCCCCAACACACACACAAACAATTATTACATCATGCTGTTTGGTAGCAAGTGGAAGTTTGTACATGTTCATTATGGATGTAAGTTTTGATAAATATTTTCAATATCTATTTGTTTAAACTCAAGGATGCAAAACCCCAAGTATTTGGAGAAAATACTCTATTTCTTCGGTAGCTCCCAAGTTCTTCAGATGTTTTGTGTTCAGATGGACTTGAGAAAATCTACATGAAATCTTTTCTATTTCAAACATTGCTAGATGGAAAGTTGAGATTTTTTTTGATTGCAGTGGCACAGATATTTTCCTCATAAAGTGATTTGGGCCCCCCCCCCCCCATTTTCAGTGGTTAAACTGCTAGGCATATTCCTCTGCATATCTTACAATATCCTCTTTCAAACAATGGAGTCCTGATACAGAGCCTGAAGAGCCTTCTTTCCAGGGTTCTTGACTGTATCACAATTGCTGTTATAAATGTATCTAACCTAACTCTGTGTTTTATACTTCTTTATCTCCAGAGTGTTCCTTTGGCATGTTTGGTTTGTAGGGTATGGTCTGATGCCCTTGGGACCTTGGCATTGATACAAGATTTTAGATGAAAATAGGTTAAAGGAGAGCTCTATTCAGAAAGCCCAACGTGAGAACTTTATTATGTCCTGCACCTTACTCTGTGACCTTCTTTTATTTTGTACTGGCTCCAACTTCAGTAAATTCCATTGTATTTTGCTGGTGGGATACTAACTCTTTTATGGCAAAATGAATTAGTGTCTTATTTATATATTTTAAACTTAGTTAGACCCTCCCTTAAGGCTCAGAGTCAAGTCAATAAAGTTATGTTTGAAGATAGAGTTTGAAATTCTATTTTCATTCATTTTAATGGTTTACAAGTAAATTGCATTTTCCACTTCATTCTGTGACATGAGTCAATAGGTATCCAATGGAAATGTAGTTCATTTATATTTGAATTGATGTTCTGTCTGCCATTACCTTATGTTTCTAATGCATTCTGATACATTAGTAAATAGGCTTGTCTGATTAATCATTAGCACATGAAAAGAATTAGCTGCTGCCTGCCAAATGGAATTATTGACACTGATAAGAGGGCCACGGATGGCATCACCTGGAAATAGAGCGCATGTGTCACTGGAGGAAAAAAAAAACATCTCAACACATATGGGCAACTTGAGTGGCTTTTATGAATTTTCTGTATAGTAGAGTTTAATGCATTAGTTAAACGGCTTTTTATAAAACCCAAGGTGGCCGGATATCACCTTGATTTGGTTTATTAACTTTTGTATTTGTCTAGGTTCAGAAAATTTGTGTGGTACATGTGTACGAATTTAGGGTAGAGTTGGTGTACATGCATTTGCATGTATGTGGAGGCAAAGATGATAGATCGGTGTTTAGTGTCTTCTTCAGTCGTCCTCCACCTTTTTTTTTTTTTTTTTTTTTTTGAGGCAGGGTCTCTCATTGAACTTTTTGCTCATCAGTTCAGCGAGACTAGCTGACCAGTGAGCTGCATTGATCCTTCCGGCTCTGATTCTATTGCTAGGCTCACTCATACTTGACACCATTCCTGGCTTTCTATGTGTACAGCAAGAACGTTATTGACTGCATGCTGTATCCCAAAATACCATTGTGTGTGTGTGTGTGTGTGTGTATGTGTGTAGTGTGTGTGTAATATATAATACACATATTGTGCATATATTAGATAAATGATAGCAAGAGAGATGATCGCTACTAACTAGATGATAGATAGATAGATAGATAGATAGATAGATAGATAAGATAGATAGATAGATAGATAGATAGATAGATAGATAGATAGATAGATAAATAACTATATAATGGGGAATCTTCTTGACCATTTCCAAGAGTGAATAAAAGAGGCTTTGGAACATCTGAAAAACAGACCACAAAGAAACATCTAAAGTCGTCCCTCTATGTTGATTCAGTTTGATGATCCCTCATGATCAGCCCTACTCAAACAGAGCACCCACTAGCATACTGGCGGCACATGGATATAGATGCATGCATGTACACACACACACACACACACACACACACACACACACACACACACATACAGTGGCTCAAATTTACATTTTTGAGGAGTCCATGCTGTGATGTTGTGTGACTTCTTCACTTACTGAACCATACTTCTATATTTGGGTGGAAAAAACCGTCTCAATATGACATACCATGTGAATATATGTCATACCTCTGCTCCAGCATGCTCCATGGTGAGGCAGCATGCTGTACCTAAGATGGTCACAGCCCATCATTTTAAAATGCTCATGGAATCTGCTTTGTTATTGTCTGAGCCATTAGACTTAAAAGCTCTTCTGTGGGATTGCCAAGTACATTAATGTGAATAAATGATAAAAGTCTAGTAGCCAGAACTTGTGCAGTGTCTAAAGGCCACATGCTAGTGTGGTGCTATGTTTCAGAGGGACCTGTTGGGACTTGCTGCCTTCTGAGCTTTAAAGAATCCACTGAGGATGATGCAGGACAGATGCTCCCAGACCCCTTTGCTCCAACTTGACTAGAATCCAAGGTGCTGGTGCTTTCAAAATGTGGCTGATGAACTGGCCTCGGGGAAGTCACCCCTAGATGACTTCCATAATGAGGAAGGACTCTGAGGAACCAGAAAACTAATTCTAGTGTGTCTTTACTAACTTCCCTTTCTTTTCTCAGCTTACCCATGGGTCAAGTGGTGAGAATAGGTGTCCTTCTTTTCTCCCAGTGTGCTTGAACTTTATACATACTGATGCTATGACATTGTTAGGAAGGATTATCAAGTGCGAGATGACTGAAGTCCTGGTTTGATAGTCATCTAGCTTCTCTCTTTAAATTCAAAAACTGTTTAAATAGTTGTGCCATGGCTTAGTTTCCCAGGCAGTGTATGCTGATGAAATGTTAATTAAATTAGCAAAACAAATCTTCATATTTGCTCTTTCCCCTTATTTCTCTTTGAAGGACACCTTGAGCCTCATGTCCAGGTCATTCATGTAGACAACTCTGGGAAATATACAGGTTTTTGTTGACTTTGCTGTTGTATACCAGGGGTGACATGAATCCTGAGTGACATGTGCTTACTTTGGTCTTGGCTTCAATGGGAGACCTTCCCATTGCAGTAGTATAAGATTCTCAGAGTGCTGTAGTTTGTATAAGAAATATCCTCCATAAGATTCTGTGTTGGAAGATTGGTCCTTGGCTGGTGATATTATTTTGAAGGGGTCTAGGAGGTAAAGACTACTAAGAAGAAGTCAATCACTGAGGGAAAGGCCTTGGGGTGTTCTTAGATCCTTCCATGTCTTGCTCTTTCTGCTTCTTGTACTCAATTGATGTGGCATAACTCCTACACATAGGCCCAAATCAGTACGATGTTTTGCCCAGGTGGCCAAGGAGCAAATGCTCCAAAATTATGAGTCAAAAAAAAAAAAAACCCTTTTTCCTTCAACTTATTCTTCCATGTGTTATAGTCATAGATATATCAAAGTAAGTAACACATGTGGCTTAGAATAAAACCCAGGGTAGATACTCAGGAAGCTCATACATGGTTCTTTAACCTTGCTCTATTTTGTGTGAGGGTTTGGAGAAGCGGGAAGGTAGTATAAGAGAAATTCTAGTAACACAGGGACCGTATTGTTCTTGTTGTCATACTCTCTGTCTGATATTCTTACTCATTTTAAATAAATGTCTGCCTCCTTTTGTAAAACGAAGATAAGGCCTAAGCAGTCAGACCCTGTTGCTGAAGACATCATGTACTTTGGACAAAGGTCACAGAAGAATGAAGCTGGAACTGAACTGGAAGATTCCCACTTGCTGTCTTGTAACAAAAGGTAGTATGTAGGCTTTAGGGAACAAAAGGCATCAACAATGTCACCCAGTTGTAGACCACATATGCCACAGTGCCAGTGTCCTAGCAAGATATGCCAATTTGTACAACAGTGGCATGACAATTCTGGGGGTAACCAACCACTTTCTTAATGGATTTGAGGCCTGCTCTACAGGAGTGAATGCATGGCTGATTCTGTCAACCTGGTCAAAATCCTCTGGCTAGGAGGGCCATAGGCCATGGGGGGAGGAGGACTTACTACTAGTGTCTTGCTAAGTGGACATGTACTTAAACTGCTTTCTAAATATTTATAACCACAGACTAGTGCAGCTCTCAGTCTCAGTCCGAGAAACCTCTCTTCTCAGTGGATGACAGCTAATGCAGAGTTGCATAAGCTAGTCAAAATCCTGATAATAAATGGTGCTGAGTGCTCAGTTCTAAACAGAATATCCACATCACCCACTGAAGTCCAGGACACATCACAGAAGAGGGAGTGAAAGGACTGTAAGAACCATAAGCTGGGGAAGCATACTGTGGAACACTGCCTTCTGGCTCTGATATCTCCGTTGCAAATAAGAGCATGCAACAGCTGTCACCATCTGCACACACTGTTCTCTCCAAAAAGAGAAAAGCTGATAGTAGGGATGGGACTAGTGTTGGGAAGAAGAAGAAAGTGTGAGCAGAAGTGGGAAGAGGATAAGAGGGAGTAATGGGTGTGTTTTACTTAGGGTTCTCTAGAGAGACAGAACCATAACCATATATAAATATATACTATATATATAATATATAAAACATTTAAAAAGTAATAGCAGCTAAATCATATCTATGATGCAAAGAACCAGGTAGCTACTCAGTCCGTGAGGGTGGTTGCCTAACAATCTGAGTACTCCCAGAACAGATGTCTCTCACAGCAGAGAGCGTGACAACTAATAGTTAATCAGTCCTCAAGACAGTGCCTCAGTAGTTCCAGTCTGACAACAGACTCCAGAAAGTTTCTGGAGAGCCACTGGTCCCTGTCCCACAAAAGTTGGGAGACAGTGGTTCTGCTGTCAGTGGAGGGATCAGCAGGAGAAGCAGTGGGCAATGCAACACCGTAGCAAGAGGAGGCCAAGGGAGCAACAGGCAAGACAGACTTCCTTCTGAAACACCTTTTAAAATCCAGGCTACTGCCTGAAGGAACCACCCAAAATCAGGTTGGGTCTTCCGACATCAATCCAAGCAATCACAAACGACAATTTTTCAGCTGAAATTGCCTACTCAGGAGATTATAATTTGTGGCAGGTTGACGTTAAAACCAAGAACAACTGTGTGTGTGTGTGTGTGTGTGTGTGTGTGTGTGTGTGTGTGTGTGT
>CAJQZJ010032284.1:1059308-1072401 GCA_907164525.1 Lophiomys imhausi | reverse complement strand
TGTGTGTGTGTGTGTGTGTGTGTGTGTGTGTGTGTGTGTGTGTGTGTGTGTGATTATAATACATTACATATAGACATTAAATTGTCAAAAAAATCAAGCATGAACATTTTAAAAACTTGTAAAATGATTTTTTTACTTCAACTTAAAAAATTAAGAAAACGATACATTCAAGTATTGAAATCATTGAAAAGAGTAAAGATCTAAGGCTTGTAAGACACTGGACCAGTTCAGAATGAACTTGGAAGAATATGAGAGAGCCCAGCTCTAGCTGAGGATAGTAATGGTGAGGAAAAGGACGAATCTCATTGCTTGTCGTATTGCTGTGACAAAATACCCAGCAAAAGCATCCTGAGGAAGGAAGTTTGTCTCGGCGCACAGTCCAGGGAACGGAGCATGCCATAGTGAGGGAGGCAGAGTGTCAGGAGTCAGGGGCAGTTGCTCACATTGCATCCACAGTCTTTGAGTTGAGGGAGGTGGATTCTGGTCCTGGTTCCGTCTCCTTTTTATGAAGCCTAGGACCCCAGTTCAAGGACTGGTGCCACTCATAATGAGGGTGCATCCTCCCACCTCGATTTACCTGATCAATATAATTCTTCATGACCACACCCAGAAACATATCTCCTAGGTGGTTCTAGACCCTATGAAGTTGATAAGCGGTCCTAATCACCACAAAGGATGGTGGAGAATTACTGTCAGATGTGAGTGACTACCTACAAGACAGACTGTGAGTCTGATGCACTGTTGCTGTGTCCCCTTGGAGTTGATAATGTATATCCTCAAGGTGATGGGAGTCGAGAAGGTAACCAAAGATCTCCCTAAAATTAAGTCTCAGTTTCTTCCACTTATTGGTTGTTTCTGTTTACTCCACAGCCCCCTCATCAGCACTGAAAACTGTACCTGAAGGTACTTTGGCACTCACTACTTGTTTATTCATGAATAAACAATGCTTTGCCACTGACACAAAGCCCTTTGCTTTGGTTCTTTAGTCTCCGAGAGTCATTCACTAAGTTCCTTGGAGCTACGTGAGTTCCTTTCCCTTTCGCCTAATGTAAGGAAACAGGATGATTTTTCTCTTGCTGGCACAGGCACTTTAAACATGTTGACACCAAGCTATAAATAGCAGTCTCCAAGCAGACAGTACCACACACTGGGTGCCACATCATAGAAGCCACATCAACGCAGCTGTCCTTGGCTGGAACACAAGGACAGCGCTCTGCTCTCCTAACATCACTCCACTTCCTACAGTAGGACCGAAAAGGTGGTAGCAAGCCATTCTCTAGGCTGGGCGATGAAGCCAGGAAGGGTGACATTTATTAATGATTACAGAAATAAAGCACACAGCGGAGAGTTGCTGCTGCAAAGCACAAGTGTGAAAATCCCACTTCACTGGTGGAAAAAAAAAAGCTCCTTGTTAACATTAAGTACAAAGATCTTCCCTTAGCAACACATAAAGTAGGAAGAAAGAACTGTGTGCAGACCTTATTGACATTTTAAAAAGAAGTTTCCCTCTGAGAGCCAATGCAGTAAGTCAAGTCTCACTCTCCACAGTGCTGTGCTCCCAGCCTTGTACATTTTCCCCTGGAAGAATTTCCTCCATAAAAGAATCTAGGAAACAGGTTGTCAATTGATTCATTTCTTGCAAGATGCTAGCTATTAATAATGTCCTCGATTTATAATTTTCTCTCTTCTTTGAATGCCTTCCAGATGTTCATTTTGCAATCATGAATTTTAAGTTCTCACTGCTTCCCTTGCTCGGTGCTCTAGAAACTTTACACAGGCTTACATCTATCTTCACTGCAAAGCTGAGAAAGACAGAGGGGGAGAGGGAAGGGAGAGAGAGAGAGAGAGAGAGAGAATGATGAGAACACACACAGAAAGTGGATATGGATCTAGAATATTATAATGTTCACTCCTTGGCATTTTATGACTGCATGTGTCTCTATGTTTTTGAAGAAATTTATTATCTTTTTATATGTTTAATAGCTATGATTTCAAAGAAATTGACAAAATGCACTCATTACAGAGAAACATTAACATATAGCTATGTTGTACAAATTGTTTTGAATACTGTGTAGCATGGAGCTGAGGGCTGTGTTTGGGCGGTTGCAGAAGTGTGAGGACAAAGTCTATTTCTTAGATGAATGGCTTACTACCTGTTATGTGGTCATTAGATAAAAACCGAGATAGAAGATTTTATCCAGAAGTGAGACTAGGTACCTGTGGCTATGTCTATGAGATTTCATATGTTTGAGAAGAGTCTATATAACATTGCTCATTTGTGGGGATTATTCTTATATTAGCAAAGATGGTCTGGAGAGAAGGCTCAGAGGTTAAGACTGTGTACTGCTCTTGAGCGGACCTGAGTTCAATTTCAGCACCCCTGTCAAACTTCTTACCACCCTTTGTAACTCCAGCTCCAGGGATCCAACCCCCTCCCTTGACCTCTGTGGGCACGTGTATGCACATGGACGTCTACACACGGGCACCCAGGAATGCACATAATTACAAATTATTATAAGCTTCAGAAAATGAACAACGCTCTGCACCTACATTAACCCACTGTGTTAGTTAGGTAACAGTTGGTTGCTGTAACACGTACACATCCTGTCAGGGGGCACACATAATGGAGGAATTTGTTTCTTCTTGCGAACCAGGTCCCACATGGTCAGTGGTGCTTGACAACAAGGTCTGGCTCTGTGTATGATTGCATGGCTGTAAGTCACTGTCAAATTGCTGTTCCTTTACACCCGGCAGCTGATCTCAAGCTGGACAGTGAAGTGGAAGTTTCAGGTCCTCATTTGCAGTGCTTTTAAAGGTGAAGCTTGACCACATTCGCTCTTTGAAGTTCATAGTTTGATTCTCTTGGTAGAATGGAACTGTGGGGAAACATGTACTGTTCTTCATTGTGTCTGCTTCTTTAACATTTATTTATTGCTCCTTAAATCAATGCATTCTCACATGGGAGACAGAGCAAAGGATATGGTACAGGCTTCAGACTCACACTGGCCTCCACAGAAGATTCATTAGCTGGTGACCGTAGCCACATTTCTTTTTAAATTCAGTACACTCACTGTTTCCTCATGTGTAGAATAGAGATAATAAATTTCCCCCCTCATTTAGCTGTTTGGGAGACTGAACAAGCTCCTGGGTAAGTGTCTGGCCCACAGCTAAGACCTCGCCACAGCCACAGAGATTATAATAGGAGTTTTGGGATTGGTGACCTGAATTCCAAGAGTCTCTTCTTTGTTGGTTTGTTGTTTCTGTTTAGTCAAAGTACATCACTGCCCAAACCTCAGTCTCCTCGTGTATAACCAAGGATCTTGCCCCACCTCGGAAAGAATAAAGAAAAGAATATATCTGAAGACACTAAGGGTTGGGCCCGCCAGTCATCACAGGGACTCTACAATAAATCATTATTTCTTATCAATGTCCCCAAGCAAGATGTTGACCATTCCATTTTCACATGAAGGGGTCATATTCTTCCAAAAATACAGTGTTTTGAAAATAAAATGTTCTACAGGACCCAGAGTGGGGACTATCTGTCTGGGAACTGGGAAGACATCACTTTAATCCCAAGCCCTACCAACCTGAATGTATTAGTAAAATGAATTTATTTTATGATTGTGGTCAGACAGGTCCAATGTTTTCAGCCTTTAATGTTCTACAGAGATGACATTCTCTTTAGAAAAGACTCTCTGGAGAGAGCATACTGGTGACAGATTGACAGGATGTTTCCAATAGATCAGATGGCTACTCAGTGTCGTGATCATGGTCTGCTTTCTGTCCAGGGCATACTCACATAGCCAGCTCCTCTGCCCTGAGGCCCTGTGCCTCATCCTAGCTCTCATAGAGCATCTCCTCAGTGGGAGTGACACTTGCTAAGAAAACAATGTCCCATAAATATAAAGCTTCAACTGTGGCTGATAGAAGAGGAACTCAATCTGTTGTGATAGGAAGTAGGTAAAAGCTGGGCTCAGCAGTGTATTTTAGCTAGACTGTACAGCATGGGCAGCAGCTGAGTTGCAGAAAGAAAAGAGGACGAAGGCATGCTGAGGTCCAGAAGAAAACCTGGTTGGATCCATAAGTTAGAAAAATGCGGTTGACAAGCATGGCCTGCTGTAGCAGGTTAAGGGTTACCATCATCCTTTGAAGATCCGAATATGTAAATATTTGCATATCAAAGCAACACTTCCAAGCAGGGAAGAGGCTAAAAGGCTGCACATGTTCACACAGGGCATAGTAAGAAGGCCATTACCACACAGACACAGACTAGGATGAGATGGAGGGCCTCAGAGCAGAGGAGGAGAGAAGGCATTTGGAGAAATGTTCAATAGTTACAGAAAGCTACTTTATCATCAGCAAGGATGGAAGCTCATAACCTGGAGCATGTCTATACCGGCCACCACACCAGGAGCTGCTGCTGTGTTGAATGGTTCTCTGGGTGGTTCACAGCAATTCGTATTCCAAGTGGAGTAAAGTGGAACCAAGTGGATTAGCAATAGGTACTCCAAAATATCCTATTTTTAGGGCAGTTTACTCTGTTCTCTTGTCCAAATATACCCAGAGGCATCAATGAATGAACCAGTAAATGCTGCAATTCCATCCTCCAAATGTTTTCCCTTGTGTGGAGAATTTATGTAGCTCCTGAAGGCTGTTCCCAGAACCTCCTGATCATTCCTACAGCCACTTCATGGCCCCACCACAGTTGTCACTTTACTATGTTTTACCTGGCTCAGTGTAGGAATTATAATAGCTTTTTATGTTATAGAACTAAGCCCCAAAATTGAACTCTGGGCATAGACATCTGGCTGGAACTGTTAAAGCAGCCCATATGCTTGAAATGAAAATAAAAATTCCCATGTGATTTATGCGAGAGAGTCACAAGACCTATATCAGTGGGTGACCGGATGTCAACTCTTCACTTATTCCCCTCCCTAAATGAAAAATATATGTTTCCAAATGGCTCTAGCCCCATGTGTATTTTTTTAATTCCATAGATCTTTATGCAGTCTGCAGTAATTTGTTGACAGTGCAAGGCAAATCCATGATAAAACCACAGAATGTCTCCAAAGTAAATATTTGGTGCTACCAAATAGGGGCTTTTTGCACATTAATCCAATAATAAAATATGGTCTGTGGAAGGAACAGGGAGCATTTGCTAATTTCCTAAATTGGTGTAGGTCACAGGCACTTCTAATTGACTTGGAAAATATTTCCGTTATGGAAAAGTAACATTCCTGATCAGCAGGCCAAGCTCCTTAAGACTTTGAGAGGCTGCAGTGTCCCAGATGCCAGGCACTGAGGAAATAGGAATCTTACAGGCAACAAGGGAGACACAGCAAGGTGAGAGACAGGAGTGGGCAACTGTGCCCAAAGCTTAAGAATCTGGAGCAGCCAGTGGTCTCTCTGGGTCCTAGAAGCGTACTGTTTCCATCCATGCTCACATTAAAACCTTCACAGAGTTTGCATTCGTCTTGGACTGAAATGTTCAAAGGCAAGAGATGGTGGTTGTGGGAGCTGGATTTACCAGGGAAGAAGAGCATATGGACTCAAACCCAAAGGCAAGCTCTATTGGGATGTTCCTGGGAGGAAGACTCAGCCATGATGGTCCAGAGGAAGCTATGTCAGAGGGCCAAAGAGAGTTCCACAGAGAGACCCACTGTTTGGGAGTTAGAATTTGGATTTTCAAGGAGCAAGATTATTCAGAGAATAGTCAGTTGGAAGATAAGCAGTGCAAGCAGCCTTACACCAGTGGACACCAAGAAGAGACAGTATTAGGACAATCAGTTGCCAGTTTGTAAACACTACATTCAGCATAGTAGGCCAGTTGTTTTCTGGATGTTGTTTCAAGTAATGCTTGAGCAACATTGTGAGGGTCATTGTAGTCTTCCTTGGTGTTGTGAAGAGACTGGGATTTTGTGAGGTTAATCTACCCTCCCAAACAAGTGGTTTGGAAGATAGAGGATTTGAACCAAAACCACCTGCCCGGACAACCTTCTGCTTAACCCAAACACTGTTCTACTGTCCTTCAAGCTGATGAGCAAATGTAATAGAAAGCTGATGAAAAAAGAAGGTGTGTAGATTTCTCACCCAAGGGTTGTATAAGCCAGCTAGCATTCAACGCAGTTAACACTTGGCCGTAGGAAGTCTGTGACCTTTGGTGGCTATCTTCAGAAGGCAGCCATGTTGACTGAGAATCATTGTGATTCTGTGATGGTGAGGAGGCCACAGCAGCAGGTAAAAACTACCAAGAAAGGACAGTTTTAAGAGGCTCGTTTAGAACATGCGGCAGGTACTTCTTCAGGGCCGCTGTCACCCTTGTTAATGACACATATTCCTATATCCTCTGCCTCCCATCTTTCTCTATACACATCACTTCAGGGTGTCTCAATGGGGGCGGGGAATTCATTAACCAGTCCAACCAGCACAGGACAGCACAGGCGAAATGGACCTTGGCTTTTGAACCTCCACTTTCTCAATAACCCTAGGAGCCTAACAGCTGGGTTTGAGATCTAGGCAATGAAAATGCTACCTGCTTATCCCTGGTAGAAGTTAGGTCATGCTTCTTTCTGCTTCTCAAACTTTTTTTTAATCCCCCTGGGGAGAATTTGTAGTTAAGTTTCTTAACAGTATTTCCCATGCTCCTTTGTACCAGGAAGGAATTAACTACAAGACAAACCAAGGCATGACAATAGAGGGCCAGATGCCACACCTTGTAAATAAATAATAATAAAAAACCATGTGACACAGCCAGCTGCACCATATAAACTCAGGGTTTTATATAACACACCATTGCATTCTGTATGTCCTCATTTGGCTCCAACATCTGTTCATCCCTGTCCATCCCTCCCATATATTAGCTATAATTACAATCACAGGAACTGGTTTGTGAGGCTGAGAGATTGCCCCAAGAGCAGCCATCATCTGTGGGTCTCCTTTTCTTTACCCTAGAAGTCTGAGAACCCAGGGTCTTGTGTGTACTTAGTTCCACCACTGAACTAATATTTTTTCACTAATACATCTTGAATTCTGCTTATTTCTTTAAGTAATTACTTATGGTAAATTCTAGAAAGTAAAAAAAAAAAATCATGGACTTATTCCACTGTTAGGCCTTGTACAAATATTTCTTTGAGTAGTGTCCAGAAAGGATCTTTAAATAATTAAATAATTAATTAATTTAATTAATTAAATTGGGGGTGTGGTCCATTTTTTTATTTATTTCAAAAAATAAAAACTAAAAGAGATTGACCATCTTTGGCCATGGGTAACCTAAAGATGACACACAAATGTATCCTTTCTGATATTCATTGGTGAGCCTGTAGATGGATGTGTACATGTTACATACAAACACTGCATGGTTCTAGATAAGGATCTGGAATTTGTGGTATCCAGAAGGGGGTTTTTGGGCCAGTGCCCCACAAAGACTAAAGACAGCTTAGAAAACGTCAGTTACAGGAAGAAGTTAATCAAAGCCTTTGGCACTTTAGTAGATAAAAATTGAAACTTAGAGCATGCAAGATAGCCAGACTTTGAACACACACACTGTGTGTGTGTGTGTGTGTGTGTGTGTGTGTGTGTGTGTGTGTGTAAATGAATTTATTAAGCTGGATTTAAAACAATACCCACAGCAAGATCATACCTGAGAGCCCTGTAGATAATCTTTGAGATGAAGTGTCTAAGAGGAAAGAATCCTCCCACAGTAACTGTCTCACCACAGGGACAGGTGAGGAGGGGTAACAATTGGTAGTTACTCAGTCCACAAAGCTGGGTGCCTTAGCAGTTCTAATCTGGCTCCAGAAGCCTCAAAGAACCCAAGAGAGCCTCTGGTCCCTAGTCCATGATGAAAGTTTGACAACAATGTTGGTTATGAGTCAACAGTAGCAGCAAGCAGAGACAACAGGGGACATCAACTAGGCCACAAAGGGGAAGACAAAACCAGCAAAAGGTTAAGATGATTTTCCTTTTGCCAGGCAACCCACCATCAGGGAGGGTCTCCCCACATCAGTCAAGGCAATCAGGACGGCTTTTCTGGTGTGGCTTCCTACTCAGGTGATTTTAATGTTTGGCAAGCTGCTATTAAAACCAACTATAATTGAGGGCGAGGTCCATTTAGTTCAGAGAGTTGATAATTTGTAATCATCAGTCCAGAGTCTTACATGGTGAGCAGATCCTGGAGAAATAAAATTAGGGGTTGAAGGACAAGGCATATGGGGCTTTCCTGTAATCTCAACACTCAGGAGGCAGAAGCAGGAGGATTCCAAATAGTAGGTCAAACTCAGTTACACATTAAGACCCTATTAAAATAACAAAAATGGGGCTTGGGAACTGGGAGGAAGAGAAGGAGTTTAAGTAAACCTTTCTGCTTTCAACAGGCCGTAAATTCCTGTAAGTAGTGCCAGCTCAGAAGCTGGTTCAGTTTCTGGCATGCTTCTTTTAGGACTGGACTAAGATGATACTCCACCTGCCAAGGTGAAACAGAACCTCTAAGGATGTGGTTAATATCATCCAGAGCTCCTACAGATCCTACATATTCCTATGTCCACACACAGACTCTAAAATTACTGTAATTGTCAGATTCAGCAACATAGAGAACAGAACAAAAGCATCACCAGAGAGCCAAGTCTCTATTAAGAGAATAAAATGGAAATAATGAAAACTAAGTGCTCAACAGAGATGAGAAATGACAGAAAACATGAGCTGAAGAAAGAATTAGTGAAAAGGAAGACAAGTCAATAGAACATAGTCTCATGGACGGACATCTAAAATGGATAATACACACAGTCTAGCATAAGTATTCGTCACTTTAAGACAGAAGTGATGTAACAAAGATATTTAAGAAAGAATACCAAGAGTTTTTTCTCAAACTGTAGAAATCATTGTGCTATAGATTATTAAGCTGTTAACTTCAAAGGAGACAAATATATAATAAAAAGAATTAAAGGCACATGCTTAGGCATACTTGTGTAAAACTGATGCAATGGCAGTAGCTGTTCTGTCAATTTAAAAACAATATGAATCTAAGTTCAAATATTTAAGAGTTGGAATCAGAAAATTCACAGAAAAATTTACTTAACTAAAAAAAGTACAAGAAAAATATATGAAGAATTATGTGTTTGCTAGAACTTTATACATAATTAAAAGCCTATTTAAGAAGCAAAACAATCCACCATAAGTGCATATATATGCCAAGAGGCAACCTGCAGGCCCATACTACTTCACAGCCCAATTTTAACATTTCATAAAGAAATAAAAATAAATAAGGTCATTTTCGACAAACTCCTTTAGGAAACAGGAGAAGCGCCCTCCAGCTGTAATACTAAAATATGAAAGGTCACTCAAAAGAGAGACTACCAGATTGTTTTCTCCCATATAGATACTGAAATCGTAAAAATATTACTAAATTAAAATTAATGCACTAAAAATATTACATATGACAATAAGTAAGTTCATGAATCCAAGCCAGATTTTGTACTTAAATAATTGAAATACAATTTGAAACTATGAGAGGAAAGATCATGCTATTTCAGAAGCAGAAAAGGATTAGATAAAATGAATAGCTTTTGTAAGATATGCTTTGTAAGTAATAGCTTTTATAATAAAATGAATAGCTCTTATATCAATACCTTCAATAAAGAAGGTATTCATTATCTGAATAAGTTTCTTGATCTTCCAAAAAGCACCTGCAGAAAAATCTACCCATTCATGACAAAACATTAACAGCTTTGCCACTGAATCAAAAGTAAGTGAATGGGCCAGCAAGATGGCTCTGCAGGAAAAGGTGCTTGCCCACAAGCTGGCAACTTGAGTTCCATCCCCAGGGTAGATAGTGAGAACAGACTCCTTGGAGGTTATCTTCTGACCTCAGCATGACATGGCAGTGGTCCACATAGTCACACAAATACATACATAGAATCTTAAGACAAAAATAAAAAGTAAAGTCAAGAATACCCATTGCTTCATGTGTATTTCAACAATATACTGAAAAGTACAATGAGGACATCAATCTAAAGGGACAAGGTGCAGCTCATCAGTGGAGTGCTGACCCAGCATGCATCAGACCCCAGGGTTGATCTCCAGTATCATAGAAATATGAACAAATAAATTACAAGACTCCTCCAAAGGTGTAAATAAGACTACCTTGCTTGTGCAATATTTGTATATATGACATGTCAGACATATATTACAAATATATTATAAAACTTTGAGTTTAATCTTCAGTTTAGAAATTAAAATTTTAGAAGATATCCTTTAAAACTCTCTTAACATGTTAAATATTTAGTAACAAATCTAATAAAAGATTGGTAAAACCTTACAGAAACACTGTAAAAAATGTTCAAGGGAGATATATAATGCTTTGAGTTAGAAAATTCATTAGATAAAGATGTAAGTGTCCCCTATTTGATTTGTAGAATGATTCAATATAAATTTTAAAATGGCAACGGTTTTCTTCAAGAGAAACTGACAAACTAATTCAAAATATATACTGTATTGCAATAATCAAGTGAAGAAACACCACCTTATGAAAAAATAAGCATTTGGGGGGAGTATCGAGATCATGTCATGGAACTAGAGTAATTAAGAGAGCTTAAGGGCTTTTTAATTTGTAGATATTTAAACAACATGACAGAACTCAGCCTCTCTCCACTCAAATTGCAGTATATGTGAAGTTTCAGTGCAGTGGGAATAGAATGCGTGTGTGCATGTGTGTGTGTGTGTGTGTGTGTGTGTGTGTGTGAAAAGAGAGATTGTGTGTGAGAGAGAGAGGCAGAGACAGTGAGAGAGAGAGAGAGAATATGTGGAGGTCACATGTGACCTTGGGTGTTGTTTCTTGTCTTCTTCCTTGTTCTAGACAGGCTCTCTCATTGTTCACTGCTGAGCACACCAGGCTAGATGGTCCATGCATGATCTCTGTGGTTCTTTTGTCTCCTCATGGGATGAGATGGGATTATAGATGCGCCCCCCCCTACCTTATCTCCCCACCCCACTGCACCCAGCTTCCCATGGGATCTGGACATCTGAACTCTGGTCATCAGGAATGAGCAGTGAGAGCTTTACCCCCTAAACCATCTCCCCAGCTTTTAAAATAAATGGTGCCGGACTGGTTTCATTTTCACAATGGAACAAAACTGGATTCTAGGTCAATTACAGACCTAAGTCTAACTACTTAAATAA
Source organism: Lophiomys imhausi (assembly GCA_907164525.1). Lineage (NCBI taxonomy): Eukaryota > Metazoa > Chordata > Mammalia > Rodentia > Muridae > Lophiomys > Lophiomys imhausi. Next base: position 1,061,229 of record CAJQZJ010032284.1, on the reverse strand, counting down.
CCACTTTCTTAAAAATATTAAAGGAGAATAATTTTACTCTGGAATAATCTGAGATGGGTTTAAAATGCATGAGAAAATACCAACCTTAAAAGGAAAAGGATTGATAGATTGGTTTTCAAGTTAAGGGGAGGGAGGCATAGGACACATGGGGGGATGCTTCTGTCCAGCTATCATCCGTAACACAGGGTGAGTCTTTAGAACAGCCAAACACTGAAAGTAATATGAAATAATTCGGTCACATAACTCACAAGAAAGTTTTAATTAACAAGCACCCTAGTAAAAGGAAAGCCCAAAGGTCACCTCACAAACACAGTCTGAAACCCATTCATCACCAGAGGGATGCAAATTAAAACCGCAGTGAGGTCTGTCTATACATTCTAGAATGGCTGATACTGAAAAGCCTAAGGACACTAGGTCTTTTTGTAAGTGTAGCATACAGGGCTCTTCCCCTACACTGGTATGCAAGTGGTTGATGTGATTACTTTTGACAACTGTTTAGCAATCTCTACTAAGCTGACAATATGCAAATCCATAGATTAGACATCCGACTTATAGCTATGTGCCTGACAAACACACAGAAATACAAAAAATGGTGACCATGAATACCATCACTAGCATCTCTAGTGCTAAAAGGTAGAAACAATTTTAATATTTACTGATAGTAAAATAGGAAAGAATCTGGAATATCTAAGCACAGAGACATCTGCCATCAAGGAAGATGTAATAAACTCTACTATATGCAAAGATAAAGGAGGACTTTATGGATGGAAATTCAACCTTCATCAAAGGGTAAAACAGGAGGAGACAGCCTGGCTGCTGGAACCACAGGACCATCGCCTGAGCACAACTTCCCCAGGGCTTGTGGCAGCCACTCCATCTTTCACTAGTTATTTACTGTGCTCTGTATTTGCTGGAATGAGTATGTTTCTGATGGTTGAAATCAAAGAACCTTAGTTGATCTGTCTCTTCATGCTAATTCTATGTTTTTTCCTAGCAAGGGTCTATCTGGGAAGAATGTTTGGAGACAGAGAAGGAGAAAGAGAGACAGAGACAGAGAGGACATTTTCTCTGATATATAATATTTCTCCTCCTAAAACAATTCATCACATGCTTTGGAGAAAGAACCCCCTACTGTTGAGTTCTTAAGGGTAGGGGTCCTCACACCATCACATCTCCAGAGAGGGTACAGAGATGGGTAAAAACGGCTAACAAACACTTAGCCTTGGAGCTTCTGAAAAAGGTCAGCCTAGATTTGGATATTTTGGTTCTTAGTGGTGGGAAATTCCAGATGAGGGCATTATGTGTTCAGAGGTGCTCCGTTGTGAACAACAACAGCAACAGCAAATTCAAGCGTCATGTGACAGGCAGGGCGATGGGCTTTCTCCAGGCCTCCTCTTATCTTTCCAAAGTCATAATAGACAGAATAAAATGGCAGATTCCTGAGAGCAGGAAACTCAGGCCAGTTTGTTCTCTGTGTCTAGAACCTAGAAGGGTAGTTGCTCAATGCATTTATCAGAATAACGTGTTGCCCCTCATCCCTATCCCCACTGCAAAGATGGAGAAAGGATATAAAGCAACTTGCCTGAAGCTGCGAATAGATGAAGCTGGGGTGTGGTTTGAGACTTTCAAAGACCGCAATCTTTTTTTTGTTTGTTTGTTTTTCGAGACAGGGTTTCTCTGTGTATCCTTGGCTGTCCTGGACTCACTTTGTAGACCAGGCTGGCCTCGAACTCACAAAGATCCGCCTGCCTCTGCCTCCCAAGTGCTGGGATTAAAGGCGTGCGCCACCACCGCCCGGCCAAAGACCGCAATCTTAATCACTACTGACTTCTGAAGTTTTCTAGAAAACAACAAACTTGGTTGGAATATGGAAGTGGTCTGGGCACAATGTCACATGTACACGGTCTCAAACCTCCCAAGT
>CAJQZJ010032284.1:1038064-1049420 GCA_907164525.1 Lophiomys imhausi | reverse complement strand
ACACACACACACACACACACACACACACACACACACACACGTGCTATGCCATTAATTAAAAGAGAATATTTGAAGACTTTGAAGAGAAACTCAGGGGCTTGAGTCTCATGCGAATCAAATGCATGCTTTTGATGGAATTTCTCTGCCCCGTGTTACGAGAGGCTCAAGGAAATCTAACAAAGGTTGGGTTTTTTTTTTTTTTTTTTTGATCATCGGCTGGTTTCTGCAAGTTCACTCTATTTCCCCAACTGCAATCAACAGAACATATTCCGTCTCTCAGTGGGTCCCATCAGCTTCCTACTGTTCAGAGGGAATATCTCTCCCTCTGTTGGATTCCTGCAAAAATGCCTTGTTCATGTATATGTACATGCACATGCACATGTATATGTATATGTATATATTAGTGTGAGATAAGTAAAGAAAACCTCTGATGATTTCTTCAGTTTCACCCTCCCTCACAGTCTAGAATCCCCAGTTAAACATAGGGGGCTCCTGGAATCATGGCGGTATTCCTGGATCACCTCACCCTGATGAAAACACGGTGTGAAGTGGGATGGCAGCAGGGGCATCCAGCATGGCCAATCTGTGGAACATCTGGCTTTGGGTGCTTATGCATGAATCACTGAAGGGGAAAAACCTCAGAAACACTCATGATGGGATATTTGGGTTGAGTTCTTTCTCGAGAAGGACTAGCAATCAATTGTAGATTTGCTGCTGTCATGGCCATTCTTACTTTAGAACTTGGCTTCCCTGAGCTGGTATTATCAGGTACTAGCTCTAGGGAAGTGATTACCTCAGGAAAACTCCTGGGTTTGATTCTTCCACCTCTGTAACAAAGTAGTTGAGAGACAGGCTAATGGAGGAAAGGCTTATGTTGGCTCATGTCATCAGAGGTTTCATCGTAAAGGTCTCTAGCTCCATTTCTTTCTATCAGAGATGAAGAAGGACATCAGAGACTGCAACATGAAGCAGAGGTGGATGCCCGCCTCATGGTAGAGGGTAAGAGAGGGGAAACAGGAAGAGGTCTGAGACCTACCCTCAACAACCTACTTCCCAGCTAGCTCTCTCACTCCCTAATCTTTCCTTAATCTTCCAAACTATCACTGGATGATGGGGCCAGAGCAAATGTTTGAGGGGAGGAGTTGACTTCAACATTCAGCACAAGTCTTTCTGACTTATGAATGGATAGATATATAAAAGGCCTGGAGCTTTCTTAGCCCCCTTTGATCTTTGGCTCTTCTGTCATGTGTGGGCACAGCCTTTGTCCTCCCCAGAGGATACAGCCACATCTGGGAGGTATATCCTAACCCTTTACAGCCTTTGTCCTCCGCAGAGGATACAGCCAACTCTGGGAGGTGCATTCTAACCCTTTACAGCCTTTATCCTCCCCAGAGGGTACAGCCACATCAGGAAGGTGCATTCTAACCCTCTTCGGACACTAATCCTGTCCATGCCTTGATCTAGGACAGCAGCCAGGGTCACAGGAATACATTTCTATTCCCCACAAATTAGCTAATATGTGGCTCAGATATAGCAGTACCAATGGTCTGAAAGAACAGACTCTCTGGCCCCAGAGATTTTCCTAATCTTGTTTGTCTGAATGAAAGAGAGTGCTGAGGAAAGCCCTGTCCCAAATTGGGGCTTTTATGTACAGGGTCCTGAGGTGGAAGAGTCACCTCGAGATTGTAGATGGACACAGGGTGGCCTGCCTGTATCACTTATCTGTAGCATTTCCTTCCTTCTTTTCTAGTTCTTAAGCATGCAGACCTTCCTTTACACACCCGACAAGCTGTGCCAACTCGTATGTATCCCAACATATTTATGTAACTGGTTTTGTCTGGAGTGATCACACGTTTTGTGTAGCTTTTCTTGAGACGGTGAGAATAAATGTCTATTCGCCCCAGGTTGCACACTATCAGACTAAAGGAACTATTCTATCCAAGTCCAGCATAGTGAACCAATGTGTTATTGGGGTTACCTACATGTGTAGGTTGGAGTATGAGTGTGGTTACTTACAGGATCATGCGTGACTCAAAGGCAGACTCATCACCGAAACACCCCATCTCAGCAGAAGTGAGGAGTTCACATAACCTATGAGAACGGCATCCTGTTTTCTGTTAATCTTCTATGGCCTCTCTGCTTTAGCTCCCCGTAGAACTCCAAGCCAAGAGTAACTAAGGTCAGAGGTTCATATGGCAGGGATCTGCCTTCCTCTTATCAGGGAGTGTTAATAGCTTAGTTACCATTACCTGTGACCTAAGGATCATTATATTGTTTTGCTAATTTGCCATAAGAAAGGAATCATCCCAATCTGTGTTCCATGGTGGCTGTGGTCATGCACTACTCAAAGCAAATGGCTATTCCACAGCAACACTTTCCTTCTTGCTTCACCGTTACTTTCTGACTTTCACCCAGCCCACAGGTGGGTATTTAAGGATAAGCTCCACCCCCTGGAGCCTGTGCAGCCTCCTGGTGTTACATGAGGTTCCCGTGGCGTGCTGATGACACTGTGTTCTTGAAAATCAACTTTGTTTTACCTATGACAGCTATAGTTTCTGTTTGCTTCTGGACTGTGCACCCTACCGGATCATGAGAACATCAAAGTGATGCTGTGCCCTGCTGGGTGTGAGCTCCTTATACCAATGTCTCAGGCACATGCAGTGAAGTGGAGGGAGGGTGGCAGAGAACTCTGCCCCCAGAGTCAAGATTCCTGTGCAGAGAGAATATCTTGTACATTGTATGGATGCATTACCGGTCACTTAAAAAAACCAATGGCCTATAGGAAAGGGGAGAATAGAAGGTGGGACATCTGGTAGGCAGAAAGGATTCTGGGATAGTGCAAGGCGTGGATGGATTCACCCAGAAACATGTGAGGAGGACAGATCCAAGAAAACAGACCAGAGGCGGTGGCAGAATCTACATTAGTATAAATGGGTTATTTTAAGTTATAGGCAGTCAGGAAACAAGACTAGCTATATGGCCTAGGTATTTGTAATATAAATAGTGAGTCTTAGAGTTGTTATTCCGGGAGCTTGGGGCCAGAAGGAAAAACATGCATTTTGCACTCTTTGGGTCTTTGGATTTATTTTCTTACATGATTCTGAGGAGTTGTAAAAAAAAAAAATGCCTCAAATCTTTAATAAGTGGCAAAGGAAAATAAGGTACATGGCTCAAAAACATAAAATTATTGATATTCACCTTTCTAAAAAAAATCCCTGCAGTTGAAGCTGCAGTTTCGTACGGTATAAGAGAGAAGCAGAAGTCCTTTAAGCTTGGTCATGAGCCATCCAGTTTCACTTAAAAAGCCTGGGACCCACCTAACTCAGTCTGTGAGAGACAGGGAAAACCAGTCCTGGTTAGTTTTGTTGGGCAAAGAAGGTAGGCTGTGGCCACCACTGTCACCAAGCCACAGTTCCCTCTCCTTTTCCTAAGCCCCAAGTCTTCACTGGGGGCAAGCTTTGAAAAGATTATCTTTCTCCATGTTCTCACGCCTGCCCCTCAGCCTTTGTGAAGCAATTTCCTCAGAAACGATGGTCTGCCACCAAATAAGAGGTACTAAGAATAAAAATTGAATTTCGTCTGCCTGTTGACAAGCTGATTGATCTGGGGGCTCTTGTGACCGAATCTTCTCCAAAGCACATTCTCATTTATCATGTGCGAGGTCGTTTCAAAATCAATAGCAGCACTGTGTGGACAAGGATCTACTGGGCACCATCAGGGCCCACAGCCTTCTCCAGAACATTGCTAATATTTTTTGACACAATTATTTCAACAGTTAAGTCATGCAATAACTTTTGCCCTCCCGCTTGCCCTGGAAAGGTTTGCTGGGGATACAATTTTTGAGATGCTCCTGGTAAACGCTGAGCATTAAGGTGTTTGCCATTCTATCATGGGGTTAATTTCTTGCCTTCTTTTCTCTTCCTCAATAATCTGCACCAGAGTGGGAATATTTTCAGGCCTCATTTATATCTCATGAGGGGCATTCCATAGAGGTCCAAGAGTGAGGGGGCCTAACTTCCCCAGTAGGAAAGCTGTGTGATTCTAGCAAATTTCCTTGCCCTCTCTGGGCCTCATTTGAAGAAATTAAGTCAAATGAAGACTTACGCACAGTCTGTCTGGCCCTCTACCATGGAGCAAATAGTCCACATCAGTAGCTGCAAACTGATTTGCTTTCTTCCTTGATTTGAGTCAGCATTTCTTCTAAAATGTTGAACGCTAACTTCTTACTATTGTAAGTTTATGTAAAATTCACTCCTCTAATGTATAGTGCTGTGAGCTTTGTCATATGCATAGAGGCTGGGTAAGTATCCTTATGGTTCCTCTTGGTATTAAAGAAAATTCCTGTGGCTCCTCTTTGTACAAAGTCCCTCAAATCGTAACTCCTCACTATTCCTAACTTCTAAAACCATTAATAGTTCCCTCATTACTATGTTTTGCCTTTTCCTGGATGTTAGAAAAAAATTACTGTGCCCACGCATGCTCATTTGCACACACATACACACATACACACACACACACACACACACACACACAGTATATGTGTGTATGTATGTATGTATGTATATATATATCAGTATGGATGAGACACTATATATGTTTTATTTCCTTGTAGTATTCCATTGCATTCGTGCCACGTAGTTGGTTTATCTGTTCTTCCACTAAAGCGTATTTGGATATGTTCCCAGTTTGCTTATTTATTTACTTATTGCAGTGAATAGAGATGGAGATATTCAGAACATGGTAGACAAGAACTCTACCACTAAACAACAACACTAGACCACTCTATTCTTTTTAGATTGCTACAGCTCAAATGCATCATCTCTCTAGTTCAGTTATTGTAAGCCAATGCCATGATATTTAAGATTTAGAGCCTTTGAATGTGCCTGGCCTTTGGGTGCCCCCACCATACCAGGGCTTAAGTGTTTGTAAAAGAAGCGCAAGGCAGTGTTTGTTCTCCTTCCTCCTGTCAAGGGGAACCCACCAGGAATCAGAGGGTCCTCAGAGACACAACACTGGTGAGGCTTGAACTCAGAGTTCTAGCCTCCAGAATATGAGGAAACACATGTCTATGGTTTAAACATTACCCACCCTTGAATATTCTATTAGGGGAGAAAGGTGGAGTAAAATATTAATTATGAAAAGCAATAAACATTTCAATATAGATTCCTTTCTTGTTGGATATTTGTCTTATTTTTTTTGTCAATATCTAGAAGCATGATTGCTGGGAGATGTAGTGAGCATGTATTTATTTTATTTTATTTTGGGGTTTTTTTTTTTGAGGCATTTTTCTTTGTGTAGCCCAGGCTGTCCTGGCACTCGCTCTGTAGACCAGCTTGTTCTCGAACTCACAGAGATCTGCCTGCCTCTCTCTCCCTAGTGCTGGGTTTTAAGGTGTGCAGCACCACCATCCAGCAGTATTTAGCTTTGTAAGAGACTATGTTAGCTACTTTTCCACTTCTCTAATAAAATACAATGATCAAAAACACTTAGAGGAGACAGTGTTCATTTTCCCTTACAGTCCCTTGGAGGCTAGTATCCACCCTAATGGGACAACACAGAAGCAGGAGTAGGAAGATATAGCTGATTGCATTTATTCCACACACGGAATCAGAGAGAAACAAAGCAGGAGGTGGAGTGAAGCCCTAAAGCCTCAAGCCTGCCTCCAGTTGCATATTTTCTCCAGCAAGGCTGCACCACCTCCTCAAACAGAGCCTCCTCCAACTGGGGACCAACTGTTCAAATGCATGAGCCTATGGGGGACACTTCTCATTCAAACCACTGTGGGGACCACAAGAGCATTTTCCAGAGCAACTAGACATTGTGCACATGGAAACTCCTGTCCCCACCCTCATGGAAGGTGGATATTGTTATTTTAAAAATCATAATCATTCTTATTTCTTTTCAGTGCACTTTGCTAATTGCCACTTGTGCTTCCTTAATGAAAAATGGCATTGAGCATCTTGAGTGTCCATTTCATGTCATGGATCCTTTTCAGGGAAGTGTTTGTTTGGCTCATTTGGCTATTTTTAAAGCCAGGTAGTTATTTATTTACTGTTATATTCTATGAGTGTTCAGTATAATGTAAATACATATGCTTGTGGCATGTGTGCTTTAAAATATTTTTTCTGATATGTGACTTGTCATGTTTTTCTCTCCATTGTGTTGTTCTCAGAGAAAATGTGTTTTATTTTGATCCAGTCTAATAATTCTTTTCTGATAAGTTTTTTTTTGTTTAAGTTCATGTGTTTCTCTTTTGATGTCCTAACTAAAGAAGTTGTCCATAAACCAAGGTCAGGAGAGCCCATTCTGTTTCCCTTTATGGGTTCCATAGTATAAGCTCAACATCCCTAACCTGGAATATTCCAAATTCCAAACTTCTTGACACTACACCGGACATTTCCACTGTTCTGGCTGGTTTTATGTCAGCTTGACACAAGATGGAGTCCTCAGGGAAGAGGGAGCCTCAATTGAGAAAACGCCTCCATAAAATCCAGCCTTAAGACATTGTCTTAACTAGTGATCAACGTGGGAAGGCCCAGTCCATGGTGGATGGTGCCATCCCTGGGCTGGTTCTCCTAAGTTCTCTAAGAAAGCAGACTAAGCAAGCCATGTAAAGCAAGCCTGTAAGCAGCACTCCTCCGTGGCTTCTACATCAGCTCCTGCTTCCAGGTTCGAATCCTGATAGAGTTTCTGTCCTGGCTTCCTTTGGTTATGAACAGCAATGTGGAAGTGTAAATTGATTAAACCCTTTCCTCCCCAATTTTCTCTTTGGTCATGGTGTTTTATTACACTAATTAAAAAAGCACACCCACTATGAGCATCTTGGGAAGAGTTGTAGTCAGAAGGAAAGCACCCTCACCATGCTGTATGGAATCACATTTAGCCCCTATATTTAAGAATGAGATGAAACATAATTACATGTTCTTTTAGATATAGACTGCATCTAAGATACCTTATCACAAAAATTCTTCCAACCCTGAAGTCTTTCCCTCCCATGTTTCCAGGTAAGAGATCCTTATTAGGTTATATTCGTTTATGTTTCTATGTGAATCTGTAAGCCATTGCAAATGCTTATGTTTATGTGAGGTGTGGGACTTTTTTATATGATTGTTTTACCACAGGGGTGTTTTTTTTTTCCAGAAATGTTACTTGAGTGATTGAATTTTTAATAAAAGCTCAACTTTAGTTGATGATCCCTGTGTGTACCTGCCACTGGATCTTTGTGCTCTACTGGTCTTTGTGTCCATCTTTCCACTAATGTTCCTCTGTGTAAGAACTGGACAGTGAATCCTTCAACTTTATGCTTTTTAAAAAGTTGTCCCAGCACTCAGGAGGCAGAGGCAGGTGAGTTCAAGACCAGCCTGGTCTACAAAGTGAGTCCAGGACAGCCAGGGCTCTGTTACATAGAGAAACTCTGTCTTGAAAAACAAACAAAAAAAAGTTGTCTCAACTATTATAGCTTATTAATTCTTCCATATACATTTTAGAATCTGCTAGCATGCATGTGTGTGTGTAAGAAATCTAAGAGATTTTGACTGGTTTGTTTTAAACCTGTGAGTCAATGTGGAGAGAATAGATCACTACATCTTAACTATGAAAGATAGTTCACTGGATGCAGTCCATTAGCTCATTGGGGTCTTCTTTTATTAAAAACATTCTATTTTAATTTTAATTTATTTATTTAGTTTGTGTCTTTTTGTGTTTATGGGGATTTAAATGTGAATTATGGGTACTTGCAGGGGTACGTCCAGAGACCAGAGGCAGAGAGTCCCCAGGAGCTGGAATCATAGGTGGTTGTGAGCTGTCACAAGTCATAGAGGGAGCAGGACTTTTGTTCTCTGTAAGAGCAGCATGTGCTTTTAGGATCTGAGCCATTTCTCCAACCCCAGCATTTGGATCTTCTTGAGCTCATCCATAGATCTTAGCATACAGAGCCTAGGCATATGTCCTTTGCTTAGTTCTGACTCATTTGGGTGAGATATTGTGAATGATAATGTTTTCAGCATTCTGTCTATACTCATTTTCTGCTAGTACATGGGAACACAATTGATTTCTGCTTATTGATCCTTTTCCCCACTGCAACCTTGCTGAGCACACTTGTTTGCTCATTTGTTAGTGCTAGGACCTTTCATAGAGATCTCTTGTGATTTTTCATGTGCAATAGTGGTTCTCAACCTCCCTAATGCTGCAACCTTTTAATACAGCTCCTCATGTTGTGGTGACACCCCCCCCCGGCACCATAAAATTATTTTCATTGCTACTTCATAACTGTAATTTTGTTACTGTTATGAATAATAATGTAAATATCTGATATGCAGGATATCTGATATGTGACCCCTGTGAAAATCGTTCAGCCCCAAAAAGAGTCACGACCCACAGGTTGAGAACCACTGATGTACAGAATCATATTGTCTGTTGAATAAGGATAGTTTTATTTTTTTCTTCCCAATTCACATGCCCTCTATTTCTTTTCCTAGACTTACTGAATTTGCCAGGGCCTCCAGAACAAAATTGGATAGGAGTGATGAAGGCTGACATTCTGTGTTAGTTCCTGGGCTCATGGAGAAAACACTCAATATCCTGTAGGCTGGAGGGCTTTTCGTAGCTACATTCTATTAAGCTCCCCTCCAGTGTTAGTTTTTTGAGAATTTTACCATAAATGAATGTCAAACATTAGCAGTTGTCTTCTGCATCTATTAATATGATCATTAAATATGATGAACTACATGACTAATGTAGTTAGATGTAGATGTAGAACTTGACTTTCATACTTCTGGTATACCTCACCTAGTTGTCAACATTTTTAATGCCCCAGCATCTCAATGCCACTTTGACTTTTCATTCAGAAGATCTAGAGACATTGAGTCATTTTCCCTTCTGGATTACAAGCTGGAGTTGCCTAGAAACTGTCTTCTGATGTCTGGGTGTATGCCTTTTAAAAGACCACAGTGGTAACAAGAGTAAAGAGATTTTGTCACAGTGTGGGAACACTTGACTTACTTACAGTGGAGAAATCATTCTCTGTGAAGAAGTGGTCAAAATAGTGAAAAGTTAAGACAGAATGTCGTTTTCAGGGGAAATGTAGAGATGTGTGTGCTTTAGGGGATCATCTTAAGATTCTCCCTACCTCTGCCCAAGCCAATTGTCTCTACGCGCATTTGAATGTTGACCTCCCCTTTAAATAGATACTACAGACATTGCTCCCTATCTACAGGGACATAGTCTCTTTGGAGCCCAGAAAGGGCACAGAGCACTGCAAGAAAGAACCAGTTGTGTGGATCTTTTCAGGACTAGTCAGATGGACAATTGTAATGCAATGAAAGTCACATTTCAGTTCCTCCGCAACAGACCAAGTACTGGGCCCTGGGTCCTATGAGCTTCTCTCTTTTCTTTCAATTTCAATCTGAGACTCTGTTTACTTGCCCCACCCTTGATTCCAGAGCATGGGCTTTAAAAGGAAGATACCCACTGGCTGTTTCCTCTGGAATATTTTTTTAGGTCTCAAGGGCTGAACAAAAATTAATGCCATAGTAAAGAGGACATTTTCCTTGAATATGCCATGGATTCTGTATGTCCGAATGGATAGAGAAGAGAAGCCCGCAGACAGTGGGCTCTCCTCCAAATACATGCTTTTTGATCCTCAGCTCATCATGTAACTCCTTTGGTCTGAACAGGTTTCTACTTTTTTTTTTTCTCTGAGATTTCTACTAATCCCAAGTTACACTGTGACACTCAGAGGATGGGTTACCCTCATAGTCCTTGGTGTCTTGTTACTGTATGTCTTCCTTTGAGGTTTCTCATACTATTCCAACTGATGGCTTAATCATAGTTCCTGAAAAGAGTCTTAAAAGGTAAAATATGTGCAAATTGTGTAAAGACTTATGCCACAGTGAAATTCCCCTCCTACTTAGAACCCCATATACACCTTGGTATGACCCAAAGAAGACAGGTTTTCTCAGTCTCTAGCCATTCCTGTGAAACTTGTCCAATTGTGGTACTTGGTCCACATAGGAAAGTGCTTCACAAACATTTTTGTCACTTCAAATAAATCTTGAAAATATATCATTTGGATAACTCTACTTCATCCAAATTATACTGTTAGTACCTCCTACACACCAACCCCTTTTTAGCCTCTAAGAACATTCAGCACAGGACAGACAAATCATTACTCTAATTGATTTATTCCACTCCTTTTAATGATAAGTTGACAATTCTGATCAATTTTGATCAGAAAATCAAAACATGACAAAATACATATTACATGATTATTAGATGTGTTATGATGACAGCACCAAATACAATGGAAGAGAAAAGAAAAGAATAGGTACAGCTATTATTCTGCTAAACAGATACTTTAGTAGAATGACTCATAATGACTTATCATTATACCCATAGCGCAGTGCACCTTCCAACTCTTATTAGAGAAGCTTCTCCTTGCAATATACAGCAATTCACACAGAGACCCACAACCGGACGAGGTGTAGACAGTGAGAAACTACATAGTACTCAGTCATAAATGGGAAATCTATATCACACACACACACACACACACACACACACACACACACACACTCCCAAAGCTCAGGGATCATGGTGGAAGAGGAGGCAAAAAGACTAACTGTAAGAGCTCGATGTGATGGATGATGACGGTGACATTGTGTTTTCCACATAAAACACAGCAGCTGCACATATGATCTCATACCATTTGTGACTGCATGGCCCACGTTCAAGCCAGATAAACTCACAGCAAGGGAGCAGTGAGGGTGGGCACACGCCCCACCCCTAGCTAAAGGGATATTGGAATTTAATGGTTTCTGCAAGAAGGAAAATCGGTTCTCTTTAAATATACAATCCTTAGCAGGTCAACCACACTCCAAGGCAGCCCCAAGCCCAAGAGTTTTGGGGCAACACAAGTTGGACTCAATGGCTCGGAACAACAACAAAAAATAATATCAAGTTCGCTGCATAGGGTAGTCGTAGAGAATCTGAAGCAGTTGAGGGAGGGGTGAGTATGATCAAAATACATTATATGAACTTCTGAAAGCATTAATAAAACCTTTAGTAAGAAAATGGAAGGGAAGCCAAAAGTTTAAATACAGTAATAAGTGAATGAGTGTGTGGGCGATGCACACATGGTATATATGAATACATTTCTTCTAAGCATAGCGTAATGCCCTAAGTCTGTGGTTGGCCTCAGTGTACTAGATAAAGGATCATTAGGTTGTGTCTATCCTATGGTCAATAAAAACTCTATAGAGATTATATTTAGAAATGTGTTTGTAAGTGTAAAAAGTTAATATAATTTAGTGTGTGTGTGTGTGTGTGTGTGTGTGTGTGTGTGTGTGTGTGTGTGTGT
>CAJQZJ010032284.1:1017224-1032944 GCA_907164525.1 Lophiomys imhausi | reverse complement strand
ACACACACACACACACACACACACACACACACACACACACACACACACATGCCATCCTACAGGAAACTAAAGAATGCTGAGAGGAAAAGAACTAGTCTTCTCTGAGGAGAAGCCCCCAATTGGCTATTTAATGGTAGTATATATGTATATACATACATACATATGTACATACACATATATGCATATATATATATACATACACATACATACATACCTGCATACAGGTAGGTATTGTTACATGAACTGAACAGGTTGTATTTACACACACTTAAGTATATATGTATACACACACACACATATATATGTATATCGTTAATGAACTGAGAAGGTTGTATTTATATATTTAAGAATATGTGTGGGGGTGGGTGTATATTTTGTGGTGGGTGTGTGGGTGTGTGTTTGTATGAAACAAGAATTAAGGGGAGAAAGGCCATGAATTTGAAAGAGAGAAGGAAAGTACATGGGAAAGGGTTAGGTGAGGAAAGGGAAGGGGGAATTATGTAATTATGTTTTAATTCCAAAAATAAAAATGTATTCATTGATTAAAAAAAAAATGAGGCAAGGGCTAGGGACTCAGTTCGGTGGCAGACCACTTGCCCAGTATGAGTGAGGGTCTTGGTTGAATCACTGGAACTATATTAAAAACAAAAAGTTTTCTGAGCTCTTGAAAGTAAAGGCTTTCCTATTCAGCAGACTGTGCAAAAGCCCTAGTTCTCCAAATTATTCCTCATGAATTTAAGGGCTAGATAATTATACCCTGATAGCTTAAATTCCATCATCTGTCAAGCTGGAATGCATATATGAAGAGTGGTGCTGTGTTAGTACTAAATAAGATAACCCATGGAAAGCAAAAAGAACACGCAGTACTTGACATATAAGGACTGAAAATAATAATAATAATACATTTCAGCATTGAGAAGAAATCTACTTCTCAATAGATTGAATTTTCATGTGGGTCTAGAGCTGATGTTGCATTGACACATTGCTAACCACCTCAGCTTGGCCTACCTGAGATCATTTCCTTTCATTGATACCAACACTACTCTATTTGCAAAGAAAGGTGTAGGACCCGTCTTTCTACTACTGAAACAGGGACTTTCTGAGCTCAGGATATCATTTTGAGTCTTGACATCCTTTTATATATACCCAGCTGTCCTGCAGAAGTCACGGTCTGTGAGGGAAGACAGGAGAGGCATCCACAAGAGCTGACCAAAGAGCGACTCTAGGTGCTTCAGATTCGTGCTTGTTGATTGAATACCCGGAACTCCGAAGCAAGGAAAATGGGATAAGAAATCCTATCCATGTGTTTGTCAATCATGTAGCAGGTGGTTTGTAGTCTAATAGCTTTTTCTGTGTTCCACCAGCTACGTGTTGTGCATAGTTATTGGTGAGGGGGTTCCTGTCCTCCTTAGTATTTGGAACTAGAGGTATCTCCCCACACAAACATATTTTGGATTTTTTGTTTGTTTGTTTTGCTGAAATTCAGGCTTCGAGTTCTTTTCAAGGGTGCTGTCAGCTCCCAGAAGTCCATACAGGTAACATATGACTCAGAGAGTCTCTGAGCTTTATATGAAATGATGCAGAAAGAGCAAATCTTCAGTATTCAAATTCCATTCACAATCTTTTGTCATGGCAAGCCTGGAAGCCATCTCTGTGGTCCATTTCATTATCAGCTTCCCAAACCAAATGGAAATGCATACCTTATGAATGTTCTTGAAGATGAAAGAGAGAGTTCCTGCATCTCTGGAGACCTGTGAAGGAAACAGAAAGCATTCTTGATGTGACAGCCATTAAAGTATTCAGTGTAGGGAGTGAGGCATTTTCAAAACTGTTGACAAACTTTCGGAGCATGAGAATTTAAGGAATGGGTTTCTGTTTAAGTCCCTCCTGCAATTTTAGGATTTTTTCTTTCATTTCTCTGAACTGTCATGTTCATTCAGAAAGATAGAATATGCCATCAATTTTAAGGTCGCCAAACATGGAAATGTTTCTACAGTTGCTTCCCCATAACTGTCACACACCTACAGATCCACATCTCAGCTAATCAAACCCACTGTGGTATCTTGTCAGTCAGTGCCACCTAAGACCTACTCCAGGTCTCATAGGCTGCATTTTATTCTCATGCTTTTGCTGAAGGCCCCTGCTCCAAGGTGGCCTTGGGAACTTTTTTACATCTTGCCAGTCTTTATGTTTTAAGGGTGAATGAAGCAAGCCATGACAACTCATCCCAAAGAGCAATCCACAGTAGGAAAAAAACTAAGTTCTGCATAGACAGAAGTCTTTCCATCCAAAGCCTTTAACCATACCCTCTGTGGGATTCAAGAACAAAATCCCTCACTATGCTCTTGCTGTTTTATGGGTAAGAGAAATGTTTAGTTATTATAAAACACAAACATTCAAGTTCAGAGTACTTTTATAGGTTTTCATTAATCAATTATTAGGATCTGATGAGTAAGCAATTACTGGTAGCATCCTGAAATTCAATAATGAGACTGTGAGAAGGACATGGAAAGGAGAATTAAATGCTAATGATTATAAATGAAGTCTTGTACATCAAGAAAGTGTGGCTTCTAGTCTTTAGGAGTTAGTAGAAAAGCAAGGACCAAGGAAGGCAGTGATGAGATTGTCCTGTAGGGTCTCAAGAACATTCCACAGCAGTGGGCATGTCCTTAGCTGTATACCAGTAACAACAAGGCCAACAAGAATGATCCAGCATGATCACATGTGACAAATGGAAAACAGTGGAATTTGTAGGATGCCACGGACACTGGCCTGTTCCTCTCTCATCTCCCTGGAGAATAGCAATGGCTTCAGGAAGTTTATTCACTTGTAAACACACCTTATTTTTAACATCTTAGTCATATTCAGAAGTTATCATTGCTTATGTTATCCCAATGACTCATTTCCTCTTGCAGCCGACAGATATTAGACATTATCATAACCCATATCTGTCTCATTTCTTGTAACCCTGAGAACTCTCATTTAGTTTACTCAAAAAGGATAGTGGATAAATGCAAGCAAGAGAAGAGTGAAGTGTGCACGTACATTTTTATACAAAGCCTCAGCACAGCGTCAAGGCTCTGTTGGTGTTCAGTGTAGAATGGAGACGGACGGTGGTAATAAAATCGGACATGGGAAAAAGCAATCCAACCCCCAAGCAGGTCACATTCCAAATCCATCATGGCGGAGGCCCCACCTTAGGGCATGTGTTCCCTTCCACAGACACTGCTAAAATGCACTCATATAGCTTTCCCTTAAGCCTCTACATGCCTGATTCAAACTACATTGCAAACGTTGGGCTTTGTACAGACTGCTTCTTTATTGTTGTGTGAAATCTTTTGGTTACCCTATCCATTTTTGTCTTTGATGCTCAAAGTAGGTGTTAGTGGGCTTCCACCCACACCCCCATTTCCTGGTTAGTGCCCACAATCAGCTGCTTGCTGCTTTGCCTGTTGTGGACTCTCTTCCATCCTATAAAGTTCCAGACCAGATTCCCCCCATTCCGTTTCAGTGGACTGGTACTTCAACCATACTTTAATTAAAACTATTCATAGCCTTCAAACCTCTCTGTAACCATCTAACTCATTTAGCTGAGACTCCCTAGATTTTCCTGGGGTAGGAGAATGTAAAATACTGAGTTTTCATTCAGATGTGTGCAGTGTAGTGGGGGTGGGAGGGATACTCGAATGGTAAAACTGCAGTCTCTCCTCGGGGAACACAATGGTAGCAAGAGCACATTCGTTTTAGAATAATAGATACACTTGCATATGGCAGACTAAAAATTGTTAGTGACTTGGTGACTGTGCTTTATTTCTGAGGTTCTCCAATCCACCACTGTGTGGCTAGACTTGACCTTCAACAGGTTGTTCTCTAGCTGTGGTGTGGCAATGCAGGGATTTTCAGCCAGCCATTGAAATCTATGGGGCTGTGCAAAGTGGGCTGTTCTGTGCACTTTGGGATGATTGGCAGTGTATGTGAAGCTTGCCCACCACTGTGATGAGTTCCATTTCCCAACTCTTACCAAATGTCCAGGGTGTGGGGCCTAAATGACTCCCATCGAAACTTCTTCCCTCACGGGTTTAGGACGATCTCTTCAGTTCTAGAAACTTGGAAGTCTGAAGGTAGGTCAGGCTGGTGACCTATGTATGGTAAGCTAGAGAACAACCTGTTGAAGGTCAAGTCTAGAGTTAGCCACACAGCGGTGGATTCAGAGAGCCTCAGTTCTCTGAATCTACCGGGTGCCCGCTTCTTTGCTCCAAGGTGATGATGACCCTCACAACGCTGAGGTCCGCTAATCCCTGCGCCTTTTGCAGCTGGGGAGGTGAGAGGATCCATGTGGACAGCCATCCTCCATCCAAAACAGAAAGCCTTGTGATTCTGCTGGAGAACGCATGAGGAGCTGGCAACACGTTGTACCTCGTCTTATCTAGAACCTGATCTCATCTGGAATCAGGATTGTTTCTAGAATATCTCAATCCACATGTTCCTCTAGTGGCTCCCTAACCAGTCATGATGGGTAATCGGTACTAACAAGAGAACCACTTCTTTTTCAGATTCCATATTAAAGATCATCAGGGCGGCTCTTATGAGAGACAGCAGGCTCACTACACACCACCCCTTCTTCGACAGAGCACTGGGCAGGGTTTGCACGGAGACGGGAGCCCTGGGAGCTAAGCCTCTGTTTATGACACATGTCATATTTCATGGACCACGTCTGGACCCCACTTGCCCTCTAATCTCCTGGGAATGAAGGCATCCCTTCCTGGCCCATGTGCAGTTCTGATGACTTCAGTGCACAATGTGGGCTCCAATTTCCTGACTTTTCTATTAAAATTAATATTTGGATTTTATAACTTTAAAATGGGAAGAATGATGGAGGCAGTAGTGGATGTTTATGTCTCTCAGTCACGAAAATGTTCCCCATTTCACTCACGCCGGGCCACACACATGTAGTCACAATAAATAGCATTTACCGTGTTTACAGTTCGCAGAGGATGAGGAGGATTTCTGTTTTTATATTGATGGACTCAGCTGGGCTGAGGATACTATTGTTTACAATGAGCTACATTTTTTTGTTGTTCTGATTTACCCTCAAATTAAATCTTTATTTCAGAAACTAACCCCAGGGAGTCTCAGTAAGGAGGGACGGTAATAAACAGCATTAGAAGAGGCCCTTCGTGGCTGCTCCCTGGTAATTAGTCCAAATGTCTCAATCAGAGTAGGTTTCAGAGTTTTATGGCAGTAGTTTGGACGCAGGTTTATTTATAAAACGCTGCTTTGGCATTTTGTGCAGCCTGGCCTTTGCCCTTTGGTCGGGGGGGAGCTGAGGAGCTGGAGACATGAGCAGGATGGGAAGGCAGACATGCAGGTTTGCTGACTGTAGCCATGGTTCTTGTGGTTATTTGTTTCCAAATTAAAATGTATCTAACGGTAAAGTGCTAAATGGCAAATAAAGAAGAACGGAGGGCAAAAGCAAGAGAGGAAATGGGAGAGGGAGGGAAGAAGAAAGACAAGAGGTAACGAATGGGGAAAGGGAAGGGAGAATGCATGAAATTTTGGACTTAATGCTGAGGACAAGCAAAAAACGGCAGGGCTGCCGGGCGGTGGTGGCGCACGCCTTTAATCCCAGCACTTGGGAGGCAGAGGCAGGCGGATCTTTGTGAGTTCGAGGCCAGCCTGGTCTACAAAGCGAGTCCAGGACAGCCAGAGATATTCAGAGAAACCCTGTCTCGAAAAACCAAAAAAAAAAAAAAAAAAAAAAAAAAAAGGGCAGGGCTGAGTCTGAGACCTAGTGCGACATTCCTACCCAGGCAGGCAATAGACCTGTAAACCCCAGCAGGAGAGCCCAAGTTATTACATACCCCTCTGTGTCACCTCACCACAGATCTGCCTATGGCCTGCCTCCTGCAGGTCTGGTGAGAAACTGAAAGCCTGAGCTATAGTGACCTCCTCCAGAAAAGTTCCCTAGGGCTCTGTAAGCTGCTAGGACCTCCATCTGCACCAAGAAGTCTGCCCTGTTGCAAGACCAAAAAGCCCAGGGTAGCAGGGACAACCACAGCCACGCCCCTTCCTCTTCTAGCATGCAGTCTGAATGGGCTTTTGGACTCCTTGGTGACAGGCTTCCCTGTCTTTTGCCCAGCTCTGCAATGCCAGCTAACTCAGTGCTCTGAAAGTGTCACGGTGAGTCTGTAGAGCCAGGCATCTTGTTTGCTTGCTTGTCTGTTTTTTGAACCATTTGGAGAGACAAAGGCCTATGGAAGGATGAGGTTCTTCAGGCCAAGATGGATATATGCTTTTTAGGATGAATGCTGTTCCACTTTGAGTCAGCTGGGCTGGGTAAGGAGGCACTGCTAGGACAGGCCAGAGACCCTGGAAAAGTAGGCACAAGGAAAGGACCCAGCCCTTGTGGTCCCTCCTCACACACATTGCCACCTTATTTACTCTTAGGCTGGTCTTTCACCTACGAAGCCATCAGTCAATGATAGGTCGGCAGCTATGACCTGGAATGGGCTGTGTCTTCCCTGGCTACTCACCTGAGGTGCTATTGTGAAGGCACCTGAAGCCCTATGTCACCTAGTAAGCTTGGCTGTGTTGCAATAAAACTTTATTTTCGAGTTCAGTAGTGGACAGGGTTTGGTCTACACTTGAATCATCCCATACGACCATTTCATCCACTCACGAATTTTTTGTTCTCTTCACTTCTCCCTTCCCTTTCCCCATTCGTTACCTCTTGTCTTTCTTCTTCCCTCCCTCTCCCATTTCCTGTCTTGCTTTTGCCCTCCGTTCTTCTTTATTTGCCATTTAGCACTTTATCAATAAAGTTGCAAAGAATGCAGTGATGAAAATAACTGGCAGGTCTACTCTTCTCAGACCCCAAAACAGGAGTAAAATAGCATTTTATATGATTTCAGCTACCCATCATGCACCTCCATTTGTTTCCCATTACTAGAATCCTAATGTCATAGCATGACAATGTTCAGGGGCTTACCAAAAAATTCCTTCTTTTTACACTGTGGACCGAGGTAGCCAAGTGACAGAGCTCTGGTGAAGCACACTTGGGCAGAAACAACCAGACAGCATCCTTTCCTTCCCCACATGGAAATGAACAGCCTTTTCACCTCTTCAGATCTTGGTACTTTCATCTTCTTGCTATAAATGCTGCTACAGTTCCCCAAACTGTGGTGTCTTTAATTTGAATGCAAAGATAAAAGCCATGTACCAGAAACAGAAGCAAGAAGATAGACAAATCTTGGTCTGGCATTGATGATTCTCTCTCCTACTTCTGAACACACCATTACATGAACAAATGAACTTACCGCTTAGGCTATTGAAATAGGCTTTTCTGATACAACTAATACAATGCCATAGTAATGAACAAATTTATAAACAGTACCAAAGAATGGATTATAAATTACTGCACAATTAAGCACTTACAGACTCTAGAAAAATTAGCAGAGTGTGATGCCATTGTTGAGGTGTTGACTCGCTCTGGGCATCTTTACACATGGCTCTCTAAGACTGTGGGAGGATGCAAAAGGGGTACCCACCCTGCAATCCTCTCCTAGCATTAAGAAATGGCACAGAGAGATGGGAGGTGCAGTTATTTACTAAGTTTAGACAGGTAATGCGCTAAATGCAAATGGGCGATAAGGGAGAAGACAGGCTTTGACCTACTTTTAAAAACTCATTGCAAGAACAATTCCTTCTTTGTGCAAGTGAAGGTATTCAACTACACAGCCATGAGTTCACCTAGTCTGAAGTATAGGCACAGACACTTGACCGTATATTTTCAATCTTAAATGTGTTCTGTATTAGGGGACCCTGAAAGTTTTGTCATGGGTCTAATAGCATTTAGGAGTATGCATACTGTAGGGACTGAAGACAGACAACCATTACCACACAGTAGAGTCACTGTTAATACCTCTAAATACCTTAGGCATCAAGGCAGTCTTTAGTTGACACCTGAATCAAAAGTCAGGAAGAAGGAAGCCTGGAGTTGCTGATGGCTGACCAGCATCTATTGTTGGCAAGTGTAATTCTCAGAACTTCAACTTGAAGCCCAATTTTTGCCTAGAAAGGGATATGCCAATCCACTTGGGTTTCTGTCAGCAAGCATATGGATGCAAGTGGCCAATAAACCATAGGAATTGATGCTTCAATTCTGGAGGTCAGAGCCAATGGTCAGAGTCAGGTGAGTATGTGCTTCCTGTTCCATAGTGTTTAGAGTTCTTTGCCTGTTTCTTGGTGCATGGGATAGAAGATGGCAAGAGAGTTCTCTGGGGCCTCTCATAAGGGCACCCAAACCTTTCACAAAAGCGGAGCCCTTTGTGATTAATCACTTCCCCAGCACCCCACCTTCTTATAGCATCCCCTTAAAGGTAAGATTGCAATATAGGAATCTGGATGTGACATGGCTGTTCAGTCTACAGCAGAAGTGACTTAGTGGAGGGATTGGCAACCCAGAAAACTGGCTTGAAGATTCCGTGAAGGAGCTTAGTCCAAAGGAATTGCTTCTATTGCCTTTTATGACTTACCAACCAGCAGAAGGCCTCTTCGCCCCTGTGATTTTTTTCAAGCCAGGAAGTGTTACAGAGTGCCACACCTACTCTGCATTCCCAGGCTTTCTAGAAATTTCACTGCTGTTTGCTTTGGGGTCAGCATTTTGGAAGCAAAGCAATTGATTCTTTCAGCCTTGCTGATGTGATTCTTTTTGATGTGTATCAAGTGTATTTTGACACAATCCCTTGGGTCGCTGTGGTTTTCAATATTCTTGGGCCTGTAATGAAAGTCAAAAGGAGGGAGATCTTTTCACTTAATGTTGATTTCTAATATTGACGGTACATTATCCCATTTGTGTTTCAGAAGCTACAAAGGAGAGAATTAACCCCTTGGGTCTTGGCTTAGATATGTTCCTTGTACAATGGCAGTTGATGAAAGCCGATTCTGACACTGGAGACAAAGAAACGTGAGGTGTCATTCTTATGCAGGTAACAGTTTTTTATCATGATCAATTTCATGGTAAATACACCAGCTGCAGCAAAATTCGTAGGCTTTTATTTTTTTTTTTTCTGGCTGTAAGGCATCTTAGAGTGTGTTTGCCAATTTTCTGTCTCAAAAAAGGTGTCTTCGCATCTTGATTTAGCCCTGAATAATTCAACAGAATAATAACAGACTTGGATGTTGCAAAGCCCCAAAACATGTTGTAAGCTTAAAGAGGCAGCAAGAAATTCAGACTTGCAAACAGAAGTCAAGGATGCAAAGCCAGGAGGCCTCTAAGAAGGAGCCTGCACCTTACAGTGTGCTGGGGGCTTGTTTTCCTGACACTTCTCTTGTTTGCCTCAGAACTGTGGCTTCTGAAAGGGACAAAGAACATTCCTGGAGGTTTGCCTATTGTTCCTAATCCCCTTTTTATGAGAATCCCCTCTCCTCCCCTTCCTATCCCCTTCCTCCCATATTTTCTTCTTCTTTCCAATAAGGGATTATAGGGCACCTACAGCTTTCCAAACACTGTGTTAGGCCTTCAGTTTCAATGATTTACAAAACAAAACAAACCTTAGAAACTCTATAGGTGGTGCACACCTATAATCTCAGCACTCTGGTGGCTGAGACAGTAGGACTGTGAGTTCAAGCAGACTGGACAGTGTATTGAGACCCAATATCAAACAAACAGAAAACTTAGACCCTCACCCTCATCTAGATTGATGTCTAACCACATTCTGTCTCCTGGAGACCAGGTGTTTGTGGTAGTCTCTCAAACTGAGGATGTCTTCTCATTTCTAGTCCTCCTACTTTTCCTTCCCATTTTTAAAAAATCTGGAAGTGGCTCTTAATTTTTCATGTTGCGACTTTTTACTAAAATTGTAAGGAAAGCATTGAAAATGCTTTCTCTGGCCTATGGAGAGAAACTAAGGACATTTGGTTTGCAGAGATTCTACTTCAAAAGGTGACTTCATATATTTATTTCATATACTTTATGTAGTTTTCTCATTAAAGGAAACTCAACTAAATCTATGTCTTCCTAATGGGCAGATCTAAGACTAAATGGAAGGCACATTTTCAGTTCAAGAGAACCATGCATTTTTCTTTCACGAATGGAAAAGGAATTATTCCTCACACTGTGCAGAGTGCTTGGGTGTTTCTGTGAGTCTTGCTATATGTATATGCATCTCTCTCTCTCTCTCTCAGCCTCATCACTGCTGAGATCCGGGGCCAGATCAGTCTTGTTGTGGGAGCTGACTTACCCTGAACAATGCAGGATTTTTAGCTGTCTTGCCGCTGCCCAATACATGCAATATCAATATTGCCCAGACCTCACTTTTAAACAATTCAAATTAAATCTAGTCTTAGTCAAATATCTCCAGGGAGAAATTATCTTCAATGAGTATTAAATATATAAGTATATCAACACACACACATACACACTTACCTGAAGTTAAGCTAAGATTTTGAGTTAAAATCCATGGATGTTTTAGCAAACCCCATAGGTTGGCTTGATGTATAGAAGCTTCTTAGCACTTCAATCACTGTCTGAAATGGACATGATGTTGTCAGGTGGCAAGAAAGGGAATCAGACCTGGTGGTCCATAAAGACCCCCACTTTTGGCTAACAGACTTGATATATCCACAGACCAGATATGGGTTAATGAACTTGGTGTCAGTTTCTGAGATAATGTAGAAAACTCCGGTTATGACAGGGTCCCTTGAGTGCCCTTTGAGATATTAGGTAAAGTTATGGGGTAGATGAGTGCAGGAGGTAGGGCTTGTTGGAGTTTAATTGGCAATCAAAGCCATGCTTTTTAGACGTAGGTATGTCAGCCTAAAGCATACCCAGGGCCTTCCTTTCTCTGACTGAAGTTATTAATATGTGTTGATTGATGTCAAAATGGGAATTAAATCATAAATGTGCAATGGGCGCTTCGGGCTGGAGACTTGGCAGATTTCTTAGTTCTGTCATTTTGGAGAGACAGCTCACATGGCCCTGCCTCATTTTTCTTGACGATTTCGTAAAGATTTCACTTTATCATCATTTGTCTGTAAGCTGGCTTTGCATCTCTTCCTATTAGTAGTCCCTCTGCCATGGCACTTTCAGAGCAAAGTTGGTACCACAAAGGACGTGGATGGGTTTCATTCTGGGGTGGAACAATGGCTTCACACACTCAATAAACAAAACAAAGCAAAACAAAGTGTTCCCAATTAGTGTTATTTACAGACATGTAACACTATAGCTGCTAATGGGGGGGGAGTGGTACTCTCCCATGGGAGCCCCAAAATTCCCAGCATCTGCTCCCAGACATTAAAAAAAAAAGCATGGTCTTTCTCATTTCCAAGTTAATCCAATTTGAGTGTGGACTGAGAGGGAGCAGAGCTTCCCAAATGGCCTGGCAGAGCCAGGGAGGTCACGCCATTATGGACCACACACGGTAGATTTAATAGCCAGGCACCATGCTGTGGTCCAGAGAGGAGACAAATCCATGCAGTCAGATTGCTCAGCAATGGCTAGCCCCTTTCTCTGCACACAGAGATCTCTGTTTCAAGTCATCTCTCACCTGATCTGAGTGCTTTCTGAAGGGTGTCACTAACTATGGACCCCGAGCTTATTCCAACACTATTTCTACACCTTGGTGAAATGAATCCATTAGCTTCACTCTGATCATGCAATTCCCTCATGTCAAAACAACTTTGACTCTTCTGTATTGAAAAGATAGCTTGAAGTACAATGTTTGGGGACAAGTGAACTTGAATAGCATGTGTCCCTCTTCTACCCAGCCTCTGCTCTCTGAACCATCTGGTCGGATCTTCACATATGCTATACTTTTCTTCTTGCTTTTACGTAGTCCCGCTAGCCTTGAACTCACTATCCTTCTGCCTCTACCTCCAGAACGCTAGAATTCTAGGAGTGTATCACCCTGTCCAATGCATGCTGTACTTTCACGTTTAGGCTTTATTCTTTTTTGGATCATGTCAAGTGCTCCACTTATTGAGAAAGTTTAGCCCTGCTTCTCTTGGGAAGGATTTTTACTTCTCAAGGGGTCCCTCAATTCAATATATCAAACCCATGCAATAGTCCCATGTTAGATGTTTATGTATTTATTTTGTACTCAGCTTTCTTTTGAAAAATCATTTTACTTTATGTTTCTCTGTACGTCTGTGTGAATGTACGTGCTGTGCATGCTGGTGCCTAAGGAGACCAGAAGAGGGTGTCAGAGACCCTGGATCTGTGAGTAGTCTGAATTGAGGGCTGAGAATGGAACTCAAGGCCTCTGAGAAAACAGCAAGGTCCCTTAGCTGCGGAGCCAGCTAGGCAGCCTGCTTCTCTTTTCCTCTCTGGCTCTGTAGAAAGGGTCTGATATTATCAAGGCCTTAATCACCATTTCTCACAGTATTTAGGGATGTATAAGGACACAATTGAATGTAAGAGTGGCTAAAGAAATACTCACACTTCAGTTTCTTGTACGGAATGGCTTGGGGTGGACGGGGGAGAGGATCATACCTTAGATCAACTTGCTCGGAGACCTTTTACTTACAGCCTAGTGTGGCAGTTGAAAATCTAGATTTCTTTTTGTGAGGGAGCAAGACTCCTTTATCCACCACCAAGGTCCCCAGGAACCTCCCACCCACTGTCCCTACTGTGTCTGGATCGTCTTACACAGGGTTGGGGGAGGGGGTTGTTCCTTGCAGCCAGGCTTCTGAAACCCAAGCCTCACTTTCCATAAGGTGTGTGTGGGGGGGGGGGGGGGGGGGGGAGAGTAGACTTCTGGCATACAAGATGGGGCTTGGGAGAAAGGGTGGCTTCTGGGGGTGGAAGGGACTTATGACCCGGTGACCAACATGTAGGATGGGGGACCTGAGGGGCCTGGCCTGGAGCCAGCTGTGGCCTGCATTCCATCTTGAGATTGAGGCTCAGAGAACTTGCTCCCAGAAAGGGTGAGGCCTTTGGGGGCGGTAAGCTTGGAGACTGATGTGGGGTCATTGGTATATGGGGATAAGGGAAGGAGCTGGACGGATGCCACAGGGGTTGTGGTCACAGAGAGGGACAGTGGCTCTAGGACCACTGCACTGAGGCAGGTCTCCGACCAGTCCTGTTCTCCTCTTGGAGTCCCAACGTCTGCAAGCAGCAGGGCTGGCCGTGGTCAGCATGATACACTGGCTAAAGATGAGAGGCCCCTTCTCCCTGACCTGGAAAACACACTCAGGGGAAGAGAGCGGAGTGAGTCTGAGGAGACAGAGAGGAAAGGCCAGCGCAGGCTCCCTGGACAAACCTAAGTGAGCTGAAGAACTGAGAGCGCAGGTAGTTAGAGCCTGCTGATTTCACCTTGCCTCAGTTTCCCCTTGCCCTTGGCCAGAAGATGCCCAGTCAAATGCTTCTGGAAACAGTCGCTTCTTCCTTCTACTCAAATGCCAGATCTTGCGGCACAGAGTGTTTAGGACTGCTGTGGGCACACAGACCAGGCAATTCAGTGTTCAACGTATCCACAGCCCCCTCTTCCTGGTAACCTGTGTCCTGGCTCTACTCAAGCCTGCTTCTCTAGGAGTAGCCAGTCACCCTCTTCTGTTTGGAAAGAGGGCTCACAGCACTTGCTTTTTTGTTTTTATCCTAGCAAATGTGCCGGAAGTAACCCTGGAGCTTCATCGTATGTCAGATCAAATGATTCTGACTGATTTGCATAACCCCAAGATGAAATTTGAGGGTGGACCGGTGCACCCCGTCCGTTATAAAAGACCTTGGTCTTCATTGAGCCTATCAGCTTGTTTTCCCATCGACTGCGTAGGCACGTTCATGCTTTCATTTCAGCCGCTTCCTTTCCAAAGCAAGGAAAGATATAAATCACAGGCGCAGAAGTAACTAGCAGTTGTGACATTTTGTTACAGAGTTTAATTACATGAATCATAAAATATTGCTACAATTTTCCAAACTGTTAAACCTTAATTAATATGAACCCACAGGGACCACCTTGATCGCTCTAAATATTCTGAATCACAACTCCTTCAGTAGTGCCTTCATCTGCCTGAAGTGCTTGGCAATGTGTAAAAAGTGATTAATTATTAGAAATGAGACCAGACAAATTAATTTAATATAAATGAGGTTGTACGTGGTTTGATTAATTCTTTTTAATTACCTATATGTTATTTTTTCAACAGTTGAACAAAGGACCCCATTCTTCTCCTGCATGTTCATATTCATTAATCTCATTAGCAGAGTATTAATATAATTCTATCGCACATTCCAGAAGTACGGCACATTGACAAACCATAATGGATCACAGCGCTAGTGTCCTACCACTACATTAATTTCAAGACATGCCTGGCTTGTCTATAATTTTCGTTGAGACTTAGTTTAAAATGAGCTGAATAAGCGTGTAATTATGACATCTGTTTCTTCTCAGGTACCTCTTTGTAAGTCAGTGACAAAGGAATAGCAGGTTTAAATATGTGTTAACACTCGGGTAGCATGTATAATTGCAATATGGCCATGTGTGATGAAGATTAAATTAGACTGTACTATACCTGACATATGCAGGAACATAATTTGAGCTGTAGTTGTTGTCACAGGAGAAACACCTGCAAAATATCAATATTTGATTTGAGCACAAAGATATTAGGCAAAGAAGGTGACATGGATAATCACAGCAAGTATACAAAGCAGGAACCACACTAAACCAGGGTGCCACGGCTCTGACTTCCAATCACGTCTTTCTCATGTATGATGACAGTTGGTCATGAATTTCATGACGTTTTCCAGAAGGATCCATTTCGGATGTTGCCAGGGCATGACCTCACACTGCATATCTTGGAGGCTCAGCACTTCTGCTCAAAGCACTGGGGAGGGCACCGTGCCCAATTTTCCCATCAGGAGCCTCAGGCAGGAAACTGGAATTCTGGGAAAGAAATCTAGAGCCTCTGTCTGTGTAGTTAATCTCAACTTTCCCTGAGTAAGACTCTTCGATGATAAATGAAGTGCGTCAAGATCACCTAGAATCTGGGGTAACTCTGGAAATTATCTGTCAGTATAAACACATTTAACAATGAAAAGATGGAGGAGGTTGGTGCCTTTAGAACTCCATACAGAAAGCCGATAAAGGACAGCCTTATATCTTCCATCACAAACCACTTTCCTCCTAAAAGTGAATGAGTGTGTTGTGTTTTTGGATTTATTCAATATTTGGCAAGGATTTGTCACTTGCCCATTCTATACCACACAGCCCTGAGTATTCTTGGGCAAAGTGGGAGCTCCGCTTGACTGTGCATATGGTTTTCTCTCTTGGAATCCCCAAAGCCTTGGAGTCATGAGCTTGACAGAAGACAAAGAATATTGCCTTTGAGTTTAACAAACACACCAAAGGAATTTGGGCCTCTATCTCAAAACAATTTTAAGAAGTTGGCTTATTTAATGAAATCCCCATGCCAGCCTTTTTAAGTTGATGGTAAGGGCATGTGAAGAGGAGTTATAAAGATGAAAGAAATTCTGCTTCCTCGGAGATGCCAGGCAGAAGACTGGCATGGGCCCTCGCCCACCGCCTTGACAGAGGAAGTGTGGAGAGTCATTTATGAGTGAGAATGGGCGGGAAAGCACTTCAAGGCAGTAGGGATTGAGACTTATTTCTCTAACACCTAAAAAAAAAAAAAATACCTTCTGGGAGAGAATCAGATATTTACAGAACTGATTTGAATGAACTGAAAGACCCGGGGGAGGGAAGTTCCTCACCCGACACTCAGGATATC
>CAJQZJ010032284.1:1009087-1017214 GCA_907164525.1 Lophiomys imhausi | reverse complement strand
CTCTACTGCCGACTTAGGGGGTCTTTTAATAATTTTCATTCCCTTCAGAACCATCGAAGCTTACCCTTTGAAAATAACTTAAAACACCATCTATCTCAGTAACGTCACCTTGGAGGTCTATTAAAAAATGGATTTCTAATTTTCTGTTTTATAGAAGATCAAAAAACCAAACAAACAAGAACAAAAACAAAACAAAGTCCTGGGAAAGGGAAAGTAAGGAACAGAGCTGGAACTGGCAGACAAATAGCCTGTCGCCTGGACTTGGGGTGCTCCTGGCTCTCTCTGGCATTGTGGGTGCACATGGGAAGCCAAAGGCAGGTCTCAGCACCTGTGCTCACCCAGCACCACCACTTGATGCCCTCCTCTGGCACTCTGCCAGATCCCGCCAACAGATCCCAAAATATTAAATGACGCTGCTCGCTGATGTAGGCACACCACAAATTCAGGCTCTCAGGAGAAATGGGTTGTTCCCAGGCTGGGACTTTCATGGGAGATGTTTCAGAAGGTTTTGTAACAAGAAAGAAA
This sequence comes from Lophiomys imhausi, assembly GCA_907164525.1. NCBI lineage: Eukaryota > Metazoa > Chordata > Mammalia > Rodentia > Muridae > Lophiomys > Lophiomys imhausi. Next base: position 1,016,689 of record CAJQZJ010032284.1, on the reverse strand, counting down.
AAAATCCTGACTGTTAAAATTCAACCCTGAAGAGCACGTCTTCATCAGGCATTTTCATGACCTGTTTGCTAATTCTCTAGCTTTGCCAAATGCCTCCCCATGCCAAACATGACACTAATCACCAAACAGAAAGCAAGGTGGAGGCAGATTCAGTCCCTAATAGGAACCACTTACATGGGACCTTCTTAGATTTCAAAGGTGATTTGGGGGCTGTTTCACCTGTCCCCTTCCCTCCCACCACCTCCTTTTCCTTCTCCCTCCTTCCTCCCTTCTCCTCCCATCCACTTCCTTTTTTTCCCACTCCCTCCTCACAAACCGGTGCAGCAAGACCCTCCAGTGCGCACAGGATCAGTGTTTGGAGGTGTTCACCTTTTCCTGCCCTTCTGTGGTCCTACTGATTGCCTAAAAGGAAGTTTACTTCTGGGTGGCTGCATGAGAAGCCACCCTGTAATATGAATAAGGGATCCTGGACTTTCTCAGTGCTCCCTCTTGTGCTCGCCAGTTCTGTGTCGTCGTCATGCCTGTCCGTTGCCACCTCATGCCCATATGACACCGATCTCGTTTCACCCATAAGTGACGTCTCAGTTCCTGACTGTTTACTCCACAATGTTCAGTTCATCAAATGAATACCGCTTATTGTCGTCGCCACCCGAGAATATCCATGGCCAACTCTGTGCAGTTTGCTTTCCTTATTAGACTTCTTCAAAAACAAACACAAACAAAAACCCTATAGTAGGAGGAACAAAGCCTGCTGCTAAACAGTGCATGTGTGCCTGGGCTTCTATATGGAGCCAGCCTGAGACAAGTCCCGACATGCCCAGGTACCCAGACTGAGACCTGCCCTACCTGAGACCTGCCCGAATCTGCCTGGAGACTAATGACACCACACTGGGTAATGAGACACCAAGTCAATGAGGAAGACTCAAAGCAGCAGCCTGCAGTTCGGAAGCCAATAGGACACTGGGCAGAGGGTACAAAGGAGGCGTCAACTTCCTGAAATAAACAGGTCTGCTTTTGCCACTTACGGACCCTTGGAGTCTGGGTCGTTGACTATGCACCAGCTCATTCCCGCCACCATGAGTCCTGGGCATGGGCCCCACCCAGCAGCACGATATCGTGAGGCTTTGATAATTTAGAGGCTCAAATGAAGAAAGCAAGAACATATTTAATATATAAATGGGAGGAGAGTGGGTAAATCAGAGACTGGATCAACAATATAGACTCAGATTCCAGCTAAGAAATCCTGACAGATAGAAAACAATGATGTGTCATTCCATATGGTCAGAGACAGCCCCTTTATATTGTCTCCACAATGAACTGTTGTCACCATCTGAGTGAGCTCTAAAGGGTCTGGGACCACAAATGCTGGCTCCTGTCTGGAGTGGGCAGTGATAGAACATAAGCTTAGCTTGATAAGGGCCTAAGATCCATCCCAAGATTAAAATAACGCCCTTACTCCTACTCAAAGCTTGTCTAGCATATTCTTGTGACCTCATCCCCTTAAGGGGTAGCCCAGCTCCATGAGGAACTGTAGAGATATCCCAAATCATGGAAGGAAAAGAGATGCAAGACTTGACAAAGAACACTAACAGTAAACCCAGAGGATAATGGTGGGTCACTGGCATGAGGCTCCTCCATGCTGGATAAAATGCATAAATTCAACCTGAATCTCTTTGTTTATAAATCGAGCGAGCACCTCACCTGCCCCAAGAAATGTACTCTGAGGACCTGTCTCCATCCTTAAGTAAAAGATGAATTACTTATAAAAGAAAAAAGGAAATGGAAAAAGGCTAGGCCCTTGTGCCTTTTAGTGAAGCATGGAGAGCTTCCAGTTGGCTTGGAACCGTCCCTTCTTGATGTGGAAAATGGGGAGGAGACTGTCTTTGTGTGGGACACTTCCTATGAGCACTTGGAGATGTAGGTCACAAGTCCACAGGTTGGACAATATAAAAGCAGTTGTATGGTGCAGATGAATGGGGGTAAAGTGGCTCTTTGGAATCTTTGCAAGTTCTTTGAAACCACAGGGTTCTTTAAGTGAAGCATCCCCTGACAGAGAGAGCTATTTTTGTCCAGGAGAGGGAAGGTTAACGCTTTCATAATGATGGGTTTCACCCTCATGACACAGATGAAGTCTTCGGCGATTGGTTTCCCCATCTCTGGGCTTGCCTAGCTATCTAAAAGTCAAATGGTGGGAGGTAGTGGGTGGGAGTCATGACTGCACAGTGCTCTAAGCCAGGGCTGTGGGCCTGGACTCTGATGTGCTCCATCTCTCTGCTCTACAGAAAGGTTATATAGAATGGGTAGCTTATTGCAGAGTGATTACCTTCATCTTCAAAGCCCGTGACATGCCAACATGATGAGGATTCCAGTGCAAATGCTGGATTGTCACATCCTGCTGGTTGGAAATTCCACAACAATGTCAAACGCAGGCTCTCTTTTTGACTCAGTAATTCCACTTCTAAGGATATAGATGACAGTACTGAGTACACGTGCTCACCGTTTGTGTGTGACAAAGTTTGTGGTAACAGTAGGCAAACCACCCTGAAACTAGATAGGAAGCATGTAAACCAACATCTGAAGGGAGAAAAGGCAGTTGAATAATAGAATATTGGGCCATAGTGAAAATACAGCACTGTTACAGTGAGAGGGTGAATCTCCAGACATGGGGGCAGAATAAAAAAAGAATACACAATGCCGAATCTACATCACTCATCTAGAAATTCAAGAGGAGGCAAAGCTGAGGTATAGTGGAGGGCAGGATAGCAGGCATCTCTGGAGAAGAGGGCAGAAAGGAGACTTTGAGATGGTCAAATTAAGATGGTAGATGAGAGAGAAGGTGTGTCTCTAGGTCATGCATACAGAAGAAAACAAACTGCACCAGGTGGCCTGTTCCTTACTTCTGGTCTCTCTTCACCAGGTATCTTCAGCATCTACTTTGCTGGTTTCTGACTAATAGGGTAAGGAAAAGGTGGTGGACTAGATACCTGGGACCCTTGCCTTCAAAGTGTTTGTATTCTAGATGGGAGGACAGGGATAAAGCAAGTGGACAGACAAATGGTTTCAGTCTGGGAAGAGTAGGTGACAAGAAGCAGAAGACCTCTGGGTGATAGGTTCTCATATCTGCCTAGTGTTTTCAATCTCTTGGCCTCTGTCACTTGCCCCAGCTATATTATATCTTTTAAAGGCTACTATTTTGCATCCTGGGGTTGTTAGAACATACTTCCTTCACAGGAGAGTACTGAATCTGCTTGTTAAAAGTGCTCCCTGGCAAAAGGCAAATATCTGTGTATCCTTAGGTCTTCCTTGAGCTCCTAAAATGGGAGCAGAGAGTCTTAGAAGCTGGTAATATGGTAGTGTGTGTCAAGTAACCAGAGAAAAAGATGAAACAGTATGAGATACTTAGGATTTCTGAGAATGGGGGCCAGGCACCATGGCCTGCTTCTGCGATCCCAACACTCAGGGAGCAGAGGTAGGAGTATCACTGCAAGTTCAAAGTGAGCCTGGACTACATAGTTCCTGGCCAATCAAATCTAGACGGTGAGATCCTACTGTTCATTGTTAAGTGTGGCTAATTGTGATATAATGCCTTCTCTGCTACCTTCCAAACCCATTAAAGTCTATGATTTTTAAACCAATGTTTGCACAACCCAGGAGTTTATGGAATTTAAGAATGGGCTAAAGGTCATGATAAAATGACACAGCCCAGAATAGAATGAGGCAAGGAAAGAGAGGTGGTAGTCACTGTGGTCTGCTGTCCATCCCTAGTGCCTCCAAGATGTCTCAACAGCTGTGATTTAGGCTTCAACTTGAGCTAGACCAGGAGACAGAAGATGCAACTCTAATCACAGCTTCAAGGATAAAACAAAACCAAAACTACGCAGCCTCTGATTGCATATCATGTTGGTCAAATGACTGACAGACACATCTTTATTAACCTACCAGACAGTTTCTGGTGTAGAGTAGTAGAAGATAGCTTATCCCTACCATGCAAAAAAATGACATGTACCATATGTCATTTCTAGAACTTTTTCGAACTTCCTGCATAATTTCTGGATTTCTGGGAAGGGTGGTGAGTAATGAGCCTGAACCCACAGACGAGCTGGTCATCCAAACCATGTTCAAGTCTCTGCCATGAAGAAGCAAGAATAGAACCATCGAGGAGCTTTTGTCCTAGAGAGGACATACAGATGGACAGCTGAGACTTCCGAAGCTTCCTCTTTTGGCTGGCCATGCTGCCTCCTCCTCCATTTTACGCCACTGCTTCTGCAGTCAGGATAAAGTGTGCTCAACCACAAAGATACACTCACAGTTGTATTCACAAAATGTATAACAATATATGCCAGTGGTACAGCCCAAGCTCTAGAGTTTGCACAGCTCCCAGTCTCTCATATCATCTGAGTAACCTTGGAAAGCTACTGAACCTAGTCCTCTGGTTTCATGCTCTCATCTGAGGCAGGGGAATCATTACAAATATTACTAAAAAGGATTCTTATGAAGGTTAAGTCAAAATGTATTTATTTGTTGATGTTTAAGTATTCTAATGGACTTAACTGTGGTGTATATCATTATATATATCACTATATATCATTTATATTATTATATAGCAATATATCATTATATACCATAAAGTATTATAGGTTCATAATTAAAATAGCTTATAGGGTTGTCATAAAAGAGTAAATAAACATAACTACATGCATAGCATTTATATATTGCATATCTATTCTGAATATACTATATTATTCATTTGTATATCTGTCTCCTAAGTGGTTAGACATGATGTGTATATGTTTCAGCATAATAGTCACTACAAATAAAAATGCATATATACATACATGTATCCATATATGTATGTATGTATGTGTAATACATAGGTATTACACATATTTGTACATAAATACTCCTTAGAAGCTTGCCTGGGTAAAAACACTGGAAATTTATACAGGCATTATAATTACAAGTCACGTGTTCCTAACCCAACAAAGAAGGAATAATCCTGCAGCTAGCATCTAAGATGCTCCTGAGCTTCCATTTCAAGGTGTGTAGAGGGACCTACAAAGCAGTCCAACCTGAAGCCTGTCTTATCCTACACTTCCTAAAGTCAGAAAGGAAGGCCCCAGGGAAAGGCCACCTTTACCCTCTGCTTAAGGAGAAATCACAAACATTTCACATCATGCATAAAGAAAGTAAAGAGGAAATCCAAACCCATTCCCAGCTTGCTGAGCTGGAATAAAGTGGGAAAGAGCTGGGAGCCAAATGGGCAGTGAGCTGGCATACAAGCTCTGAGTGAGTGAGGGCTGAGGGCTGAACACTGTATCCTGTCCAGCAGCTCTAATAGGCTTTGGGGCCCCAACAGGAGTTGGAACAGCAAAAATGAAGGGGGTTATTCTTTGCTCAAGTTTTATTTGAGAGAACTGAAATTCAGGGTCTAGAAACCCTGTGATTTGACTAGTAAAAAACAAACAAAGTATTTGTGTTCACTGACGTCAAGGAATTCCATGGTACTGAGGCTAAAGGTCAGTCCCAGAGGCAGGGGGCAGCTTACCTGGCCAGGCTGTGTGAGGAGCAGCAGGGAAGGAGATGTTGGAGAAATTCCTGCACGCTCTGGCTGGGCTGTTTCGCAGGTAACTGCTGCCCAGATGGAGAAACATGGTCACGGGGAGTTAACTATTGAGCATCACTGTGACCAGATCAGTGCCGTGAACAATGGAGGGAGGGAGGGAAGGACTAAAAAATGAGGAAGGAGGGAAGGAATGGAGGGAGAAGAACAAAGAAAAAAAGGAAACAGGGAAGGAAATAGGAAGGAGAGAAAGAACAAAGGGAGGAAGAAGAAACAGAATGAGGAAGGGGGGAAAAGGGAAGAAAGGAAGGAAAGAAGGAAGGGCGAGGATTGATTTTTAAGGCTGATTTCAAAGGGTTCAGGTCACGGTGGCTTGGCCCCACGTATTTGGGCAGAACCTCATGGTAGTGGAAGCATATGGCTAAGCAAAGGTTTCACCTCAAATGTAGAGATGAAGCAGACAGTGATTAAAGGAAGAGGCCAGGACAAGACCCTGGTGTAGATGAGGGGATGGCCCCAGTGGACCTCACCCACCACCTCCTAAAGCTTCTACAACTTCACCAAATAATGCCACCAGGCGGAGCCTGTGGGATACATTTTATATTTAAAACATAGTACTCAGCCATCTGCTGGCCAGCAAGGTTAAGGTCTACAATTGGCTAATGTCTTTCCATTCCAGATGTAACATGGTTGAGAGTCAAAATATACAGACCTAAGTTTCAGAGTTCAGAGAATGCCCAGGGCTCAGTCCTGAGGCATACACAGAGTCCTATGGATGACAAAGGACAAATCTTTTTCACAAGACTCTGTCAGAGACACGTTGAAAATGAAGCCAACCTGCAAAGAAGGCAGCTTTGAGGCTTCTCTGTGTTTATTTCCTTCTCACGCTGCCAAATTGATATGACAGATACCAACCAGATCAGTCATCGCTGATCCGGACTTCATAGGTGGATAACCTGTACAGAGGCTCAGCTTGAGTATTCACAAAGTGCAGGGCTTGGCTGGTACCGCCTTCAAGTTCTCCATGGTCTGTGACAGGTCTCCTAGGAATCACGTGGTAGGCCCTGCCTTCCAGTAGGAAATTGAAATCTTCATTCTCTGGATCCTGGGACGTGTTGATTAGTGTGTGGCTCTCAGTAGAGGTGTTGGTCTAAAGAGCATGGCCTTGTCCAAGATCATACTACCATCTCCTATAGCAGTGAATTGTGGGATAGATTTGAGGTATGGAGTCCCAACCCTCATCCTCACAACTCAGAGAATGGGAAGAACCCCTGTGCCTCAGTATCCCCCATAGACTCAGGTCTGACGCAACAAGCAATTCAGAGCCATTATCTTGATTTCTCCCCAACTGTCACTCATACACTGCAACTGAATGCAACACATTTCACACACACACACACAGGGATTGAGAACACTGGGAATTACCTCCCAGCACAACACAAAACCTGAAGCTAACTGTTAAAGTGTTGCAGTTCCTCTGAGCTGGCTATTTACAGTAGCGTGTCTGCCAGAGCTTTTCATCCCAACTTCTGGCCAAATGGCTTTCCTCACCAAGAGACGTCTCCTTCCTGCTCTTCTGTTCTTTGAGTCCCATCTCCTGGCTCTTCACTCTTTTCCCTTTTTGTCTCTTTGGAAGTCCAGCCTCATCTCACTTGTAAGGTAACTTCTCACACCCAAATGGCCCACACCAACAATCTGGAGTCCTTACTTTCCAAAATGGTGGTTCCTGGGGCACGTGAACCACAATTTCTATCATTTTCTAAGGTCACTCACCACGGCTGAAAATGGTGCTACTCAAGTAATCCTAAACTCTTATGAGTTTGGACTGCCTGCACCTTGTCTTCCCCCAGGTGGCTCTGGCCCTAGTATTTTCTTGGGGCCAAAGTTTTGGACAAAATGCCCGAGAACCTGCTGGTCCTTCTGCTCCTTGAGAATATTGACATGAAGGAAAGTTAGGTCCGAGCTTTTTACATTTTGTCTACTCATATCTCCCTTCACAAAAAAAATTTTTTATGAGGCCCTACATATATAGGTATATGAAA
>CAJQZJ010032284.1:969011-980360 GCA_907164525.1 Lophiomys imhausi | reverse complement strand
GTGATTGAGATGTAACTTGAAGAAATAAAAAATAAATTATTTAAAAACAAGAAACAGTCTTCGTGAATCCCAGAAACACTCTATTCTGTACAGTCATCTTTATCAATGCACTAATTACCACTTGCTGCATAAAAATGATTCCAAAACTCAGTAGTGTAAAAGGAAGTTTTCTATCTCAATTTCTGAGGTGGTGCAGGAATCTAGAGGCAACTTAGCTGCATTGTGTGGCTCAAAGTGTCCCAGGAGCTACAACTTGGGTATCTGCCAGAGGTGTTCCTGTCTCAAAAGGCAGATCAGAGGGGAATGCACTACCAAGTCCACTGATGGCCATTGGTAGAACTTTTTATTCCTCAGCATCTGTTGGGAAGAGAGCAAGCAGGAAGAAGCACTGAGGGGTAAAAGATACAAGGGCCCCATAAGTGACACCCCATCCCTTCACTTCAGCTAAGTTTTGTTTGCATTTGCCAGATGCATCCTAGGCTTATCTGAACTCTAGGATATAAATGCCAGCAGTCAGAGGACCCTGGACACCAGGTTATGAGCTGCCTACCACACCCATGAATTCATTTCATCGTACTATGGTATATTTACTTCACGAACAAACTATTACTGGTAAAACTGTATTGTATTGGGAGGCAAAGATACATTATCAAGAAGGAAGGTATTTCTATAAAAAATTCCCATTAAAAATAAAAATGAAAATTTCAGTGTTCAGCATCCCAGAAAATACTCTACAGGTACACTATCAGTCAACTGAATACTCTTAATAATCCTGGGAAGTAAGTAATATTATTCTTCACATTTTGCATATAGGGGAAATTGAGGCAAAACAATGTTAGGCAGCACTGCAAGATCACACAGCTAGGAAGCAGCAGAGTGGAAATGTGTGTTGAGATGTTGTTATCTCCTTAGCCATGAAGCTGTGTCTCTTCTCTCAGGAACGTACCACCTGGTGGGATTCTAGAGAAAACAAATTGGAGCTGACATGATATGGAAGGAAGGAAATTAGTCTTGGGGCTACTGCAGAAGGCTGTGTGGAAAGGATGGTGGCCTGGAGTAAGGTGATGGCAGAGGGCCAGGAGAGAAGTGACCAATGCTGGCAGCAATGGTAAATGAGAAAAGAGATGTTTTTAAAGACTGCATAACTGTCTGGCATGAATCGAGAAGGTGCGAGAAGAGGCTGGAATGTTTTCTTGGCAGCAAGGGAGGTGAATGAAAAGGTGTCTCCTTCCACTGCCACCAGAGAACTGCTGGGGAGAATGACACAGGATATACTCAGTTACTTCCCAATGAGCATATGGTCACCAAAAATGCCTAAAAAAGAAACAGGTTTCTTAGGATCACACTTCCTAACAGAACTTATCAGAATCATAAAACAAGCCTAGCAATGTCCACACGACATTGAGAGTCGTGAAGGCCCTTCCCCTGTCTCTTCCTTGTCCACACTTTGTGCAGGATTACAGCTCCTTACCTCATTTGATGCTGAGACACCAGCAAATTTGCTCTGTCTGATGGAATGCAAGTGAAAAAGAAATGGACGTCACTTCCAGATAGAAGTTTTGAGAAGCAGAGTGGGATTCCCCCTTGCCCAGTTCCCCCCACTGTGGTGATCCTAGCAGCATGGTTGAGATGAAGCCTCTAGCTGGGGCCCTTGACTGACTTGACAGTCCTAAGCTGATCCAGCCAGGCAACATGGGGAACAAAGTTTGGTTGAGGGTGAGTGTTAAAAGGAAAGGGGGGGGATGAGCAAGAGGGCAAAGAAGGATGAATACTGGATTAACTGTACAGTTATGGAGCCTGGCAGTTCAGAACCGTGCAGGAATGCAGGCTCGGCTCGTAAATAAGATTCCAACAGACACCAAGGCTGTTGCTGTTAGCATGAGTCTAAAGGCAAATTTCTAAATGCAGAACACTGTCGTTTTCGGAAGACTGTGGTATTGTCTCTTGAAAGGCCACCTGAAGGGATTGAACCTTCCCACATCATAGAACTAGTGTTTGATCAAATTGCTGAGAACCGTAGCCTGCCAAGTTAACAACTGAACATGACAGGGAATGCCTGTTACAACAGCACTACCCTCCCATGCCCTTACTGGTACAGGCTTCTCCAGTACACCTCCCTCCTCAAAGGAAAGGAAGGGTAGGTTCCATAAACATTATTATTATAAAGACTACATTGTTTTCTTAACAGCACAAGTTTCAGCACACCCCTCTTCATGGAACATTCAAAGACGCTAGAGAGAGGCAGGGCATCTACAAACAGGCGGCAGGAACATATATTTTTGCTCTGGTCACAAAATTCATGACTCCCATAAGAACAATAAACAGGTATTCCATAAAGTGTGGGAACAATCCAAGTAGCATCTCCAAAGGGCTACTTGGTCCACAAATGGATTAATGGGGACTTAGGCTCTTGAGAAAACACTAATGAAGCACTCACAGAACAACAGATGATGAACATGGTCTCACCTGGCTCTGGTTGTCATGGAAACCCATGTCCCTTATTTATGTTTTTCGTCCTCTTCCCTAAATTACTAATAGTAATAATTTGGCCAGTTATTAAAAAAGATAAGGAATGGGCCATGTGAACCCAGGCAAGAAATGAAAAGTGGGAGTGAGAGAAGTCCGTGGTAAATAGAAAAAGGGATGCTTCGCCGAACCAGACTCAATTAGCCAGCAGGGCATTTCCTTCTCTTAGGTATAAATGTTTGGTGCTTTGAGGTAGCAAGGGAGCGGTTATAATTCAATATAAAATGTCTTATTTTCTTTAAGAATTAAGGTCTCAACATGAGCCCTCTCCAGAAAAGATTCCTGCATCTGTTTGAATGTGTGATTCTCATCCGCCCTCAATTCCATAACTTGGGGGGGAGGGAAAGAAGCTTCTAGACCAGTGGTTCTCAACCTATGGGCCACGACTCCTTTGAAGGGTGGTCACATATCAGCTATCCTATTAGATATTTACATTATGATTCATAGCAGCAGAAAAATAAAGCTGTGAAGTAGCAACAAAAATAATTTTATGGTTAGGGGTCACCACAACACGAGGAGCTGTGTTAAAAGGTCACAGCATTAAGAAAGTTGAGAATTACAGTTCTAGATTAATGGGTCTTCAGTGCTTGGGGGTTATACATTCCCTGGAGAGTTTCAGAAAACCAACCATCTCCTTACACACTAAATGGGGCACACGCAGACAGATGTGATCCATCTCACAAGGACTCTGGATTTTCTGAAATCTACTCAAGGACTCCCCATAGATAATCATACCATCAAAGAAAGACATTATGTGGCTATTTCAGTCGCCACAATTATTTTATCTTATTATCATCAGAGGGTCACCAACCTCTCAGAAGACAGGAGAGGACTCGAGCTTGCACAAGCAAGCTGTGGGAGGGAGAGCTGGAGGAGACCTGGAGCTGAGGAATCCCACTCCTTGTATCTGTTTTCCCATTTCCTTTACGAGATATTCTTCCTCATGAAGGTGGAGTGTGCAAACAAGCTGTGACTAACTCAGTTGTGTCCTGTCAGTCTCTTGGGACAATTGTAGAGCAGCTTAGTGTGTGACAGAGACTCATCAAAAGGGAGGAAAAGAAAACCATGTTTTCCATCCCTATTAGAGTCTTGCAGGAAGAATGTCCACATCTCATTTCATCTCCACTACTGTCTAGCAGCTTATATTACATCCTGCAATTTTTCATTCCACGGACTGAAAAACTGGATTTCTGCAAAGTGAAGTGGCCCATCCCAAGACAGCTAGCTGCTCATAGGCTTGCCATTGATATTTGAGTTGAGGTGTGTCCAGGGGCCTCCCTTACTCATTATGTATATTTCCTAGAGAAGATGAGGTATCTGAGGAAGAACGAGTGTTTCCACAGAGAAGGTGACTTGTCCAGGGCTCTTCTGAAAATGGTTGCAGACAGGAAGACAAAGTTGATAGCCAGTTATCATGCTAGGAACTCTTCTTGTTGATGTGTGTGGTGGTTGGCACCTGAGACTTGGAGTGCAATAAAAGGAAGTTAAGGCCATGTGTTATTTAGTACCAACAGACCTCTGCTTCTCCACTGTTATCCACTATTATTAGGTTTGTGAACATAACTGCATGTAACTATCAGATATGTGTATGGATTGTGGAGATAATGTATTACAGAACAAAATATGCCTAGCGCCAAGCTTGGTGCTCTCTCTATCTCTCTCTCTTTGAAGTGTGTGTGTGTGTGTGTGTGTGTGTGTGTGTGTGTTTGTGTGTAGAGATAGATGATAGATAGATATCATACATACATACATACAGAGATAAATAGATGATAGGCACATACATACATTCATATGTACATAAATACATATATACAGAGATAGATAGATGATAAATAGACAGATACATAGATACATTCATAAGTACATACATACATACATAGATGATGCATATGATTCAATCCTTTACAACATAGAAGAGCGTGTCTTGAAAGCGAAACACTACTTGATACATGCTAAGCAGCCTGTATGCTGCAGCATTTCTTGTTACTGTTTTGGGGTAAATAGGAGAGAAAATGAGAGATGGAAATACATAAAGTTAATTTACGTGCAAAAAAGTTGCTTTACATATTTCCATAGGCTATTTTAGCTCATGTGTGTGTAAAACGATATAGAAAAAAGACCAGAAAATAAGCACACACCATACTATTATCTAAACCAGGTCATTCCTAAAAGGAGTTACTGGGGGGGGAGGGGTTGGGGAAGCTTCTGCTTTCTGTAACTGCGTGCTATATGAGTTCGTTACAGAGAACTCGAACATTTCCATAAAAGTTATTTTTAAAATGTTTAAAAAGACATTCCTGTTTTTTTTTGTTTTGTTTTTAAGACAGACCCTGTATCATGTGTGAAAAAAACCAAAACCAGACAGAAGCAAAAACAGAAAAAGAGAAAAACAAACAGACAACAACCAATCTCCATTTCTGTGACGATTCAACACAGGAGAATGAATATTCCTTGGGTTCCCAGAAGAGGAAAAGGAAGAGGAGAGTAGAAGGACAGTAGCCAATGAGACCTGTAGAGGTAGGACAGAAAATCAGATTTTCAGAGTAGGATACATACATATGAACACACACAAGCACACACATATATACAAGCACACAGTAATATTTGTTCAATATGGGAAAATGGCAGGTAAAGGAAGCAAAAGCTAAATTTAAAATAGCAGTGAGCCTGACTCCATTGTCGACACCGTGTGTGTACGGAGCTCTAGGGAAACCTCATAATTTGTGTTTCTGTGCAAGGACTCTAGGTACCAGCACAAAACTGAAGCCACTCTCCCCAGACAGAGCTTTGCTTTGGTTTCTGCAGGGAAGGAAGAAGTGGGTTGTTTCTCTCAGTGTGAAGACAGGGCCCCAGAAGCTGGATATCTGAAGATGGGAGAGAAAAGGATTGTTCCGGATTCACACTACAATGATGGCAAAGCCAGCTGCAGCTTTGCTAATGTGGAAGCTGTGTAGAGAACTGTCCTGCAAGGGACCAGGAATTTTCTCTGCTGTGTAGCCCCTCCCCGTTTTGCCCAGAGCCGCCATGGCGTGCAGAGGATCCCGTGTTTCAAGTGGAAATAGCTACGAATAGTTCCTAAGATAATGGAGGAAATGAATTATTAGGGTTTTTCTGAAGTAAAGGGAAACATGAAGGGGCTTAAAAACAGGGTTTCAGAACAGGGACCTCTAGGTAAGATGGCAGATTCACCGGGCACTGTCACAGCGTTTGTTACACAGGAAAAACTGGGTTGTGACTGCCATAGCTATCCTGTTGATGGGCATCACACGTTTCTGCCAGGACTGACACCGCAGCAAACTTCTCCCAGGAATAGAGCCCCCCACCCCCCCTCGCTCTGCCGGCTCCACTGGGCCCACAGTCACAGCAGCCACCCCACTGACGATCATTTCTACCCTTAAACAGGGGTTTCTGAAAGAGAAAGACAGGGCTGAAGAAAAGGAAGCATGGAGAGTGGACCCGGCAGTGGAAGTACAAGAATGAGACCAGTCAGCAAAGTACAGCCAGGGACCTGAACACAAGACAGACAGACAGACAGACAGACAGACAGACAGACAGACAGACAGAGGCAAGACACTTCCAGGAAAGGACTTCCCTTCCTTGACACTGCCCAGGGCAAGGCACGTATGACTGCCAGAAATGTGCTTCAGTGCCTGCATCACTAAGGCCTGTGATGTGACAGCTCCATCCCTGATTCACTTAGCCTAAGATTGTATTTGCTGCAGCAAGGGACACAGGGGGATCTTGGCCAGGAAACTCCACCAGAAAGTAGTCTATATTCGCACACACTCGTCAGACACTGGCGTAAAGTGTCGGAACTACTAGACCTGGGATATCTCCACCGCCTTGGGCCACGGATATAAACGGTAGTATCAGGGAAGGGAGGAGTCATATCCCACTGAAGGAAAAGCTGAGCTGAGAGCATAAAACCTTCTCTGTGTTATCATCTTTAAAAAATTTTTTTCCCTGTTCTTTTTTTCTAAATTTGTTGTTTCATTACGACTCACAATTTGGTATTTTAATTGGTAAGCTGACACGTTTTAACTTCTATCTCAGCAGAAAAGACCTTAATGATTGTTCCTTACTCTTCTACCTATGAAATTCTTCTTTTCTATATTTCTGTATCTACAATAATCTCTCCACTAACTCTCATCCCTGCCATATACTTTCTTTCTCAATCACAATTACTTTCTCCACCTTTCCCATCCCCTCCTCAATCACAATTATTCCCTCCACCTTTCCCATCCCCTCCTCACATCACTGCTTAAATATTGATACTTGAGGCTCTAACAAATCTATAAACTACATCTTCCTCAATCAGTGCCCACTGACTCGGCAGCTAATTAGGATAGAAGTGAAGTGTGCAGGTGTCTCCTATCACAAAGCAGGAACTATTGGTAAATTAGTAGAGAGAATTGTGAGGGCTCAAAAAAAAAAAACAGTATCAGGAAATATCTGTGTCAACACTCTTCCAGGAGAACCCACAGAAAACAAAGCAAAATAAAAGACTGGGGAAAAGAAAACAGTTAAATCTGGAAGACATACCCATCTCAACAGATGCACAAAACACAATGGAACACGAAAGATATGAGACAATAACTCATCACAACAGATCCTCAACCTCACAACTCCCCTGTAGCAGAGAACAAACATACCGAGATAGCTGAAGTGACAGAAAAATAAATAAATTTAGAGTCATACTTTTAAGAAAGATCAATGATAATATAGAGGATTCAAAAGGCAGAGAAATGAAGAAAGGAAGTCAATTCAGGATCTGCACAAGGAAAATAGCAAAGTAAAGAAAACAGCAACATGATAGAAAAAAATGCAAAGACATGGAGGGAACACTCAGAAAGGAAACTGAAACACTGAAAAAAACACCAGACAGAAATTATAGAAATGAATGAAGTAATCAAAAACAAAAACAAAAAATCCATCCGAAATCATCATGAATAACATGGACAGAGGATGAGTTGGGACAATAATAGAAACAGAAATACATTAAAGAAAAAGAAAGAAGAAAAAGAAGAGGTCAGAGCAAATCTACAACAGAGGTAAAGAAGCTGGGAGTTCCAGAACTTGGAGCATTAGAAGCCCTGGGCCAAGGGAGAAGAAGTTCAGAGCTACTAGGGCAAGAGTGCACAGGCACAGAGAGTTTCAAATCTCAGAGAGGATCCAGGGAAAGGAGGAAGATGTCTGGGCTCATGGGGTCCCACAATAGCAGTGGAAGGTTGATAAAGAAAGATAAAACCAGATCTGACTCAAGGTAGGGTATCCAGGCATTCAAATCAGCGTAGGAGAGTAGCAGCCAGGGATGTGCTAACCATTGAACAGTGAGCGTTAACACAGGCAGTAATGAACTCTTAAGAGAAGACTAGGGATAGAGCCCACAGCCCTCAATACCAATCCCACAGAAGAAAACGTCTCAACCTTCTTACAGGTTAGTCCTCTTACGAAATTTCTACATAATTCCATTGAAATAAGAAAGGCAATTTGAGAAAAAGCACAAAAGAAAGGAGACTCAACAAACAAAGTACTTCACATATGTAAGTTGTAACACAGAAATAAAAGTATCAGACAGATACATACTCTGAAACAAAACAAACAAACAAAAACATGACACCACGCAACATCCAGAAATTACTAATCCCAAGGTATTGATCTTCAATGAGAAGGACCTGGAAGAACTTCCAGATAAATAACTCAAAACAATTATAACTGTGGTAATTCTCAAACAACTCAAGGAAGATATTAATTAATCTAACACAAGCACACACACAGAGAGAGAGAGAGAGAGAGAGAGCTGAATAAAATAAGAAAATCAACCTAATATACAAAAATAGAATTTAATAAAGAAAAAGAATTGCTGATGAAAACCCAAACTGAAATAATAATAAGCCAAATAATAACCTCGTGGAAGCCTGACCCATAGAGCAGATCATGTAGAAAATAGAGTGTCAGGATTGGAAGACAAAGTAAATGAGCCTGAAAAGTCAATTCTTGAGAATGAGGCTGAACCAAGGCTTTCTCAGAGGCCCTGGTCAGAGGACAAAGAGACCACTAGTTCTGTGTCCTTGCCTTTATCAAGACTTATCAGTCTCAAAGCCCCTGTGCGTGGTCTGTGATGCACTTGAGATACCTTTTGTTCCCTTTGTACAGTACAGCATTCCCAGATACCCTTTGTTCCCTTGCTTAGTTTTCTGTTGACTTCATCCCACAGTATGATGGCCTTCTGCTGATTCTGCCCCATTTTTTTCTCTGCAAACTGTATATAAGATCCTGTACTTCTTACTGAACATGATTGCATGAAGCCATAAGCTTGTGTAAGACCTTCTGATCCAAAATTTTCCCATCTTCTTTATTTTCTCATCTCTTGGTCCTTCTCCTCAGAATCCTCTGGTCACCTGTCACTATTCCAGGTCAATCAATGAGAAATTTAAAGAAGAAGGAGAAGGAGAAGGAGAAGGAGAAGGAGAAGGAGAAGGAGAAGGAGAAGGAAGAAGGAAGAAGGAAGAAGGAAGAAGAAGAAGAAGAAGAAGAAGAAGAAGAAGAAGAAGAAGAAGAAGAAAAAGAAGAAGAAGAGTGTATGTAACATGGGAAAGCTTTGAGAAATGATGTAAGACCTACCAAATTGTTGGCATAGAAGATAGAAGCAGGGTACATTCTGAAGGTATAGGGAATAATGTCAATAGAAATCAATTTCCTAAACCTAGAGT
The DNA here is from genome assembly GCA_907164525.1 of Lophiomys imhausi. NCBI lineage: Eukaryota > Metazoa > Chordata > Mammalia > Rodentia > Muridae > Lophiomys > Lophiomys imhausi. The sequence continues at coordinate 971,121 of CAJQZJ010032284.1, read as the reverse complement.
ATAGCAGGTCTACATAACACCAAATAGACAGGACCAGAAAAAAAAAAATACTCCCCAGAACATATAGTTAAAACACTAAAAACAGTTAAAATTAAAACAAGCATATTAAAGGCTGCAAAGGACAAAGGGAAAGCCATTTATAAGACAGTATCATCAGAATAATAGCTGATTATTGGATAGAAGAATTTAAGGCTAGGAGTTCTTAGAAAGATGAGTCCAAAGTTCTGAAAGGCTACAAGTGCCTACCAAGATTATTATACCCTACAAAACTATCTAATAAAATGGAAGGATAAATATAAACTTTTCACAGTAAAAACAGACTAAAGAAAGTTGTTACCACAGTGCCAGCTCCACTTAGGATACTGGAAGCACACCTTTGGATTGAAGAGAAGGACAAACATATTCAACCTGCCACAGGGCACAAATTAATAAGACCAGAATAGTTAATCAAAAGAGATCTAGAAGCACCACAAATATATACAAAGACAGTCATGTGACTCAATTTTCATAATTCTACTAATGATCACAATTTCCACAATAAAAAGCTAAATCATCAGGTTCCATCTTTTTGCTGCCTCTAAGAAATAAGTTTCACTATCACTAATAAACATTAAGACATCATCTTAGAATAAAAAGGAGGGAAAGGCTATTCCAAGAAAACTGAGCAAAAAAAGAAAAGTAGACATGGCTGGTCTAATGTCTTACAAAACAGACTTTAAACCAAAACAAGCCAGAAAAGACAATGTAGGTCCCAGACCCTTGTTAAAAGAAAAATCCACTAAGAGAAAAGAACAGTTCTAAACATATACACACCAAACACAGCTTCCAATTTTATTACTACTAGACAAAACCAAAGAATAACTCTCATATGGTGATAGTAGGTGACCTCTGTACTCCATTCTCACCAACAGACAGGTCATCTGAACAAAATCTAAACAGAGAAACATTGGGGCTAAATTAAAAAATGACATCATAAACCAAATAGGCCTAACGATCAATTACAGAAGATTCTACCCAAACACCAAAGAGTATACATTTTTCTCAGCAGGCCATGGGACTTTCTCCAAAATTGATCACCTATTAAGACACAATGTGGTGGGTGCAGTGTGCCCCTTTGGGCACCACTGTGAGGGAGAAACAAGGGATGGATTGATGGGAGTAATGGGGGAGCTGAGCAGAGCATATGCTGTGGAGAGATGGAACTGGTGATGGGACAGAGGTGACTTTGGGAGGATCTGTAGTTTCATTTACGGTGGGCTCCCTATCTGGGGTGAGCAGACATATGTGTTGCATCTCCCCAGGAAAAGTCTTGTCACACAACAGAAGGCAATCTACAATAAGTTTATGGTCAGTATTATGCTGAATAAAAAAAAAAAGTTAAAGAATTCCCATTAAGATTAGGAAAAAAGTCAAGGATGCCTACTCTCTCAACATCTATTCAACATAGTGCTTGAAGTTTTAATTCAACAATGTGACATCACAAAGGAATTGAAAGGATAAGAAGTAGGAAATGTAGAAGTATTCCTGTTTGTAGATGACATGATTCTGAAAGTAAGAGACCCAAAAGACCACCAAAAAACTCTCAGAGCTGATAAGCACTTTCAGCAAAGTGGCAGGATACAAAACTGAAACACACAAATTAATGGCCTTCCTATATACCAAAGGCAAACATACTGAAAGGGAGATCAGGGAAACATCCCATTCACAGTAGCCATATAATGATAGTATACCTAGGAATAAATCTAACCAGGGAAATGAAAGACCTCTACAGTAAAAACTTTAAGCCATACAAGAAGTTGAAGAAGACACCAGAAGACTGAAGGACCTCCCACACACCTGAATTGGAAGAATTGGTCTTGTGAAGAAGCCATCTAGCTAAATAAATGTGATGGCGGCGTACACTTTTAATCTCAGCACTGCAGAGGCAGAGGCAGGTGGATCACTGTGAGTTTGAGGTCAGTCTGGTCCACAAAGTGAGTCCAGCACAGCCAGTACTACGCAGAAGAAACCCTGTCTCGAAAAACCAAAGAAGAAGAAGAAGAAGAAGAAGAAGAAGAAGAAGAAGAAGAAGAAGAAGAAGAAGAAGAAGAAGAAGAAGAAGAAGAAGAAG
>CAJQZJ010032284.1:950474-969001 GCA_907164525.1 Lophiomys imhausi | reverse complement strand
AGAAGAAGAAGAAGAAGAAGAAGAAGAAGAAGAAGAAGAAGAAGAAGCCATCTTACCAAAAAGCAATCTATAGGTTCAAATCAGTCTAAATCAAAAGCCCCAGACTATTTTTTTTATCAGATATAGGAAAAAAACTCTCAAAATTCATATTGTGGTATGAAAATGTGAGATAGTCAAAGCAGTACTAATGAAAAGAAGATTGTTCTCAGACTCTCAAATCACCTGTGATTTCAAATTATACTACAGAGCCATTGTGATAAAAACGGCATGGTGCTTACATAACAAACGACACATGGATCAACCCAGTACAATTTAGGGTCCTGGTCTGAATGGCTGCAGCTTTCATAGTTGTTATAACAACGCTAAAAGCATACATAGGAAAAAAGCACATCATCTTCAATGAGAGGTTCTGAGAAACATAGATCTGAGGTTCCAGAAAATTAAAGTTTGTTCCTTATTTCACACCCTGCACAAAACTCAATCTCAAATGGATCAAGGATCCCAACATAAAGCATGATAGTTATAAATTGCTAGAAAAAAAATAGGTAGTCAAATTACAGACACTGGTAAGCAATTCCTGAATAGGACTTTGATAGTGCAAGAAGTGAGACAAATTGACAAATGGTTGCCAAGTACATATGGATTGGACATTGGGAATGTATACTAAGTCTTATAATTTTCATAATTGTGGCCTAACTATTTTTGTTGTTTTGTATTGTATTTGTTATTATAAGAAAAAGAACCATTTGTTGGACTGAAAGGAGGAGCTGCTGGGGGGGGAGGAGTGAGGAGGAAGATATACCTTAAACTTAAACAAAGAAAAAAAGAAAAAGAAAGCAGATGGGGGGTGTGAGGGGGAAGAGAATGGGAGGGTGGGACCAGAGAGGGGAGTAGGGAGGGGATTGTGATTGAGATGTAACTTGAAGAAATTAAAAATAAAAGAACTCAAAAGACTCTATACACAGTAAACTGTAAAGGGAAGATGAAGCCCATAGAATGAAGGAAAATCTTTTCCAGGTATACAATATGACAGGGGATTTATGTCTAGAATATATAGAGAATTTTAAAAATATGTTTCAGGGGGAAAACAAGGCTCAAATAAGATGAAGGCTGTGTGAAAATGCTATACAGAAACATTCTTCCAACTCAAGAAAATATCTAATTAGAGTGGGTAATAAAACACAGCTGCCATGAAAGGGCATGGGCATACTTGGAATTAAAAAGTTTAAATTGGGATAGGGATACTGGGGGTCAGAAGAAGGTAAGGGTGGGTTAATAAAAAGTAAGGATGTATGAAGAAGTCTTACGGAAATCTAGTTTGTGAACAAGTGCGCGCGCACACACACGTAGTTTGAACAGAAGTATACTGGGTAGGTGAACAATGCTGCTCTCAGAAGATATGGATTATTGAATCATAATCTCAGTGCTAGGAATAAGATATTTTCTTAAGAGTTACTAGTTGGATGCCCTCAAGACACCCCAAACAACAAGGCCAGTACTGTTCTTACTAACCCATCACAGCTAGGTGATATGACCTTATTACTTAATACATTTTGAGTAATAAAACCAATAAAACTTCTAACCGGGAAACTCTTTCTCTGTCCTAGCTTTCATAATCCCAAAAGATGTTAAGCAGATTTTTAGGACAGAATGAAAACTTGGGACTCTGAATGCTGTAGGGCCAACCTGCCCAGCAAAATGTGCCCACTGGTGTTAATAGTGGTATGACAGTTATAGAAGTAACCAACTTTTTTTCTGATTGGTTACAATGTCTAGTCCATGGGAGGGATTACATAGTTGGTACTGTAATCCTGGTCAAAAGCCATGACTGGATTTCTCACAGATTCTAGTAGGCAGCCTACTGTTGTTTTATTAAATGGTGATGCTGTCAACCTACCTTCTAAATACTTATGTTTAAACTTACAGATTTGTGTTGCTCTCAACTTTGGTTACAAAGCTTCTTTTTGCTTGGGTAGTTGTCAATGTTGAGGTTCCTAACTAGTCAAGGTCCTTAGAAAAAAATAACTGTGAGTATTCACCTGTGGATTGGGCATTTATATTAGCATCCTGGTCCCATCCAAGACTCAGTGAATATTATGGAATAAGGGGCAGAAAGAATGTAAGAGCTGGCAGATGGGGAGAGGAGCAGACTTCTGGAGATGTCATGGCTGTTTCACAGATCACCTTAGAGCAACTGTAGTTATCTACATAAGATAAATACAGTAAAAATTCTGGCATGGATGAGAAGGGGTCTCCACTCCTAGCAGAGGAGTTATTAGCAGTTTATGGCCACTGAAGGACGCAGAGTCACTCTCCTTTGGAAATATGGATACTGGTAGGTTGCCCATGCCACAGTGGATGGCCACACACCTGTGTACATACATACAGCTCTAATTGGACTCGAGGGGTGCTAAGTGAGTTATAGTTTAAAAAGAGGATATAAATTTGAGGAAAATACAGGGTGGGGGGGACAGCAGAAAGAACTACGGGAGGATATAATTTAAATGCATTGTATAAATGTATAAAATATTCAAGGAATAAATAAAACAAATTATTTAAAAATATAATGCTTACATTAGGAAAAAATGAAATGGAAAACATGACCTAGGCTTTCAATTAGTCAGGGATATATATTTAAAACACAAACCCTAAGAGTCAGAAGGAGCTGCAATGAAATCAAAAGTCATAAGGAATGTGTCAAGGTAAATGGGAGAAAGTTTCCCAAATCTAAAGAAAAAAACAACAACAACATTGAAACAGAGGGAAATTAGACCTCCAAGACATCCATGAAAGCACAGAAGAAGTACATTCTGTGAGAGAAATCGATGAACAAAGGAAAACCAAGATAGAATAAACAAGCCCAACTCATCAAACCCTTAATACTAATTAACAAGAGAAGACACACCCATAGCGCCAGGAACCATGGCATCAAGCAGCAAATCACAGGAAGTGGCCAGCCCCTCTTTATAAGAACCATAAGTGCAAATGAACCCATCAGCAGAAAGACACAAACTGATGACGACTGGGTTAAAAAGAAGATCCAACTATCTGCTGTAGCGGAGAAACTTATTTAGCTGGCAAAGACGTCTAAAGGCTGAGTCAAAGGACAGAAACGTAACTCACACACGCAAGCAGCAAACAGGCATCACCGTTATTATATCTTACTAACATCAACTTCAAACGAAACCTACTCTGAAGAGAAATAAGGCAACTGCACAGTAATAAAGAGCCCAACTGTAAATAAGATATAATAGTTGCATTTATGCACCAAACATGGGAACTTTCAATTTATGAAATAGATACTAAAAAGTTTAAAATGTCACAAAACATCTGACATAATAATTGTGAGAAACATAAACAACCCTTTTTCATATTTAGATAAATCTTACAGTTCAACTTCATTTATATCCATGGTTATTTCTCAACCAAAAAAACTTCCGAGAGAGCCATTACTAAGCTAGCAAACAGGCAGAAATGTAAACTACTATATTTAAGAAGTTATATCAATTTATCTTCTCATCACCAGTGTGTGAAATTCACATTCCCATGACCTGCTATCCATAAATATTAAAATATTCAAAGTGTCCTTTGGGTGAAAGTTACTTGAAGTTGCATTTTTTCTGTTATGAATTGTCTGTGTTAATCTTTTTCTTATTGAATTGTTTAAGATTATTTCTATATTGAGCATAGTTACACTACTTGTTTTTTCCTTTCTGGTTGGTAATTTTTGATATGTTTTAGTGCAGATATTTTTAATATTCATGTAATAAATTATATTATTGGCCTTCATAATTGCTACCATGTATATACATGTGTATACATGCACACAATATGTTTGTGTATGTTTTGCTAATCCGAAAGCATACAAATGCCCACCTACATATTCTTAAGCATTCTTTTTATACTTATAAATATTTTTCATGTGAATCTGCATTTCCAACTATATGGTTTAGGATAACCCTACTCCATTCCTGAAAAGAATAACTAGTTGCCACAAACTAAAATTAAATAAAATGTATATCTTTTGTTGGTTTTTCAAAGTCACTTTTATCACAGTTCTTACATTTTTCTGGAAATGTTTTTGGGAAGTTTATTTGTTTCATTGATCTAGTGTCAACACCACATGGCTACAGAAACTATTTCCTAAAATATTCTAATTTCTGGTATAAAAACTTATTTTATTATTTTCCCAACACACTTGATTATAGGTATAAGTCAATTCTTCTTCATCAGCTTTATGATTCTTTTATATAATGAAAACATTATTGGAAATTGAGATTATTTATACCCTAATTTGGAGAGTATAATTGTTAGTGTGATGGTGCTATGTTCTATAGTTGTGTTTTTCTCTGAAGTCATATAATTGAACATTTTGGTCAGTTCAGAAACCAAATAACTTTCTGATGAATAGCCCTTTGATACATTTTTAATATCAGAGAAACTGTGGGTACATAAACATACTAATTTTAGATTCCCCTTTTAAAACTTTTTTTTTTCCAAATTTCATGTAGCAAATCATGCAGAAACAGCAGCTGATATCCCTGTAAAAATAATTGGGGAAAGAAGTTTCATTTAAGGAAGAAAACTAAAAATAGAACTGGAAGGGGTCCTGTTGAACTGACAGCCACCTAGACAGTCCTTTGTTTTTCAATGTGGTGACCTGGGTCCTTCCTTTCTTCTTGCTATGCTCCAAAGAGTAAATGTTTGGCATGCAGCAATCTTTTTCCTCTTCACTTGAAAAGACATACATCAATGACTTTGCCATTGGTTTGAAAACTTATCTAAGGCCAGAGAAGAACTAGTTCTAAAAAAACAAGTCAAATTGTACCTTTTCTGTTCGGTTTTACTACTATTAGATGTAGTATGGACACAGGAATATCGACAGAGTGTGGAGAATCGCAACCCAAGGGATGTATGATTATTATATGGGATCATATTTGGGGAAGAGAATTATGAGTAGCTTAGATAGTAGCTGCTTAAGTGTAAGAATGGTGAGAAGATTTTGCAGTTGTGTGGAAAGGAGAGGTCCCGTTTGTTCCTGCAAAGTATCAGAAACAGTTAACTGCTTAAATAGCAACATGATGCTCTCGTCGTTGTGTGGATGTGTGCAGAGAATGGAGAGATAAGATAGTTTGCATTGGTGAGTGTCAAGGGAATGCTCCACGGCATGAGTAAGGATATGTTCCCCATGATACCGGTAACTCTATCACACAGTTAAATGCTTTTATAAATGGTCACTTGGTACTACTGAGAATAAAATGTTGGAGAGTGGAATGTGTAAGCTTAAATCTGGATTTTATAGTTATTTTACAGTATATCAAATCAAGATCCAGTTTTCCTCATTGGAGTCAATTAATTTAACACTGAAGCAAATACTGAAAGGTCTTAAAATGTATTCACCCAAACTGAGAAAATTCAGACATGAGCCTGGCATAATACATGGTGGTGTAGCTCATGATGACAACACTCCAAAAGTGGAAGCAAGAGAGTATGTGCCAGGGCGATATCATGCATTGTAAATGTTAATTAACCTGCTCCCAGAAGCCTGCTTGCTGTAAACCAACTGAAGCTATGCTACCATTGTCTCTGATTGGTTAAATAAGTGCTGAGGCCTGAGATTGGGTAAAGACAGAGGTAGGCGGAACTAAAATGCTCAGGCTTCTGAAGCAGACAGGTTGATGGATAGAAAAAGCCTTCAAGAGAAGAAGCAAAGAGCAGGAAGGACACATGCCATGGCTTAGAAAAAAGAACCTCATTCCATGTGGCCAGGAATATCGACAGAGCGTGGAGAATCGCAACCCAAGGGATGTGTGTATATTATATGGGATCATATTTGGGGAAGAGAATTATGAGTAGATTAGATGGGCTAAGACTGCACAATCCAGGCTAGGCTTGATAAAATCCATCAAGTGTCTGTTGTATGCTTATTTACAATGGTGGGTTAAGAATTAACAACCACCAACCAATTAACCATAATATAAATACTGTTAATTATTTAATTAGCCACTTTTCTATAGGTATGCAGTAAGAGTGCCTTTTTAAAAAATTAAAGAAAAATAGCAAAGACAGGGGTGATGGTTTAAATGCTGTGAAATACTGAGGCAGAAGGATTGCCATAAAATGAGGCCAGCTTGAGCTACAGCCTAGGTGAAAACTTGTCACAAGAGCAAAACAAAATAACCTCAGACACGCCCTGTGGTAGTGGTGGTGGCACATGCCTTTAATCTCAGCACTCAGGAGACAGAAGCAGGTGGATCTCTGAGTATGAGGCCAGCCTAGTTTGCAGTGGGAGTCCCAGGACAACAAGGGCTACACAGAGAAACCCTATCTCAAAAACCCTAAAAATCTAAAGAAATAAATCAATAAATGACCTCAGACTTGTATAGAAAGCTTATGTCTCTATTTTGCCATAGACTTTCTTACACATTTCCATGAAGAAGAAGGCACTTAGCTTCTTCCAAGAATTCCTAGCCCTCTTATGGGTTTTCCATTCACTGTTTTTCTCTGGGGGAGAGTAGATATCTGAAATTCATAAGGTACTCACAAAAATGCCAGCCTGTGTATCATGTAGTGTTCTCAGTTTGATGCAACATTCAGATGATCACTGTTTGCATTCTAAACTCATGATCTGGCTTATGCTGAGTTCATAGTGGGGTTACACTTGAAAACCTGGGCAAACACTGAGATGTAGTTGCTAACCTCCCCCTCCAAGTAACAAACTGGACCAATTACTTCCCTTACTTAGCTCTGGCTGTGTCAGCTTATCATATTTCCTGGAATGTAACCACATCAAAAAGAAACACTTTTTTTAAATTATGTGTATGTGTATGTTGTATGTGTGTATGTGTGCGTGTGTGTGTGTGTGTGTGTGTGTGTGTGTGTGTGTGTGTGTTTGAGTGTGTTAGGGAGTGCATGTTGTGAAAGCGTATGTGTGTCTGGGTCCGAATGTCTTCCCCAGTCACTCTCCAATTTGTTTGTTGAGGCTGATTCTCTCCCTGAATCTGGAATTCACCAGTTCTGGATAGTATAGCTAGGCAGTTTGCTCTGATTCCCTGTCTCTGCCTTGGGTGCTGGGATTGCAGGTAGTTGCCATTCCTGCCTCAATTTTATGTGGTTTCCAGGGATCTAACTCACATTTGCACAAGTGATTTATCCAATGAGTCATCTCACCAGCTCCAAGACATAATTTCTGCATGGATTTGATATCAGGTTTTCAGATTACTACATGTAAATAACATGACCCTCTTTAGTTTTTCTCTAGATGTCTGCAGGTAGCACTGAATCTGAACTTGGGACAGATATGCAAACGGAAGCTCAGTTGCTGAATTTGATTTAGATTTTTTCTGTTTATGGAAATTCCGCATTCATTTGTTTTACCTGGTGGTTATTAAATACTCTAATTGTACTGTAGGCTCGTTAACAACTGTGTTGAAGTTGCGCATTATAATTTAAAAGAGTTAATTGAATACTAATCCAATGCGCAGCACAAAAAATTATTTGAACCATTGCAAGGGAAGCCGGAAATCCCCCCAGCTGCCTTGGTCCTGCTAAATCCCCTTCCCTGTGAAACAGAGAAAATGAATATTCAATATTTTTTCCATCTGAGTCTCTTGACATTCTATTGATTCACTTTATTTTCCCAACAATTTTCTGACAGGTTTCCCAATGTGGATTCTGCAGATTCTTTGATATTCATCTTGCAGCTGTCTTTGAAAATGAGAGTCCTGACTAAGTTTGGGCTGGGGCTTAGAACTGCAGGGCCCAAGTGCCACCCCCACCCCCTACCCCTGACAGGAGCCTGCTTAATGGTAGAATTCCACTGCTTTACCACACAATCCTCATGTCTGGGACAGAGACAAACAGAGAGGAGGGAGGAGGGAAGGAAAGAACAGGATACCTAGTCATGTTGTTGAGCCCGGGTACTGTTCTGGAGGGTGGGGGGTGACAGAGGGAAATGGAAGACCTCCATTGCTCACATTGCTCAGGGGAAATGGAAGGGCAAGAGGAGCAAAGCCCTATAAGGCAAATGATGGAAGAGAGAAGTAAGGGAAGAAGGTACTACCCAGGCTGGCTTATAAAGAGAAAAGTCCACCATAAGAGGAAGAAGTGAAGGAAGAGGAGGTACTATGAGAAGTGCATCCAAGATACACAGGCCCTCTCTATCTTCTCAGATGCTGCCATTTTCTTTGGCTTTGACGAGTTTCTGAACCCAGGGTCTGGTACATTTTAGCTAAGACTCTGCCACTAAGCTGAGCCTCAGCCTTAATATTGTTTTTTCTAAAGAATTTGACCTTGCTAAATACAAAACATTGACCAGAAGTCAGGGTGATAGATGGGTCAAGTGTCTAGCTGCTTTCTCAGAATCTCCCAGACATCCACACTGTGCCTTCTGTGAAGCTTCTGCTAGTGTCCTGCAGTGAGTGTGAGCTCCACCCTTAACTGATGTTTGTGCTTCTTAGCAGGTATATCTAGGAAAAGCTGACATTACATGTTTAGCAATAACTGTAACAGGAAGAGATAAGTGAGTTTGGAAAATATCCCATTGGCCTCCGATAAAACCAAGCATGGTTCAGCTCTGCTCAGATAATGAAGGCTGGGTGCAGTAACTGTCTCTTTGTGTGCAATTGATCTGACTGCCTTGAAGTATAGTCGAGATAAATGATAGATAGATAGATAGATAGATAGATAGATAGATAGATAGATAAATGGATGGATAGATGGATAGATAGATGATAGATAAATAGATACATGACAGATGATAGACATGATCAATAGATGATAGGTAGATGATACATAGGTGGATAATAGATGATAGACATAGATAGATAGATAGATAGATTTTTTTAGATACATAGATAGATACATACATACATAATAGGTAGATGTTAGATTGATACATAAATAGATGGATAGATAGATACATAGATAGACAGACAGGTGGTCGGTGGTCTTTGACACATTTCTCCGCCTCGGTTGTTTTAGACATCTCTGGATTTCCACCTTGATGTTATGGATTTTCACAATCAAGCTCTCAGTATTCTCCACCTTGAGGCCCCTGGCTGAATTCAAGAGCTGAAAGGAATAGAAATTTTTTAAAGACCCCCCCTGGCAGACAGAGTGGAGCCAAGCCAGCTATGTTCCAAGAACTTAGCTGACCACAAAAAGGCAGAACCAAGAATGAAGATCAGTCAGGTCATGAGCCCCAGGCTCTACGAACTAGCTAAGCACAAAGCAGATAGTGATGTAAGATTAAACTCATTCCTGAGAAAAACAAGTATAGGGTGTTTCCCACATGACTAAGTAAGGGGCTGGTACTTTCCACTTGTGTTTCCCCTCACCCCCTTGATTTGTGGTTTTTTTCTTTAAATACCCTACTCTCCCCCAGCTTGGGGTCGAAACTCCTCTACCCCTGTGTGGGATACGAGTTTTGGCCTCAGTGCGCTGATCCCGAAATAAACCTCTTGCAGATTGCATCAAGATGGTCTCTTGCAAGTTTTTGGGTGGCCGTGATATCCTGAGTCTCGGGTGAGGGACTTCCCTCTCCCGGGTCTTTCAGAGCCCTCTCCAAACACATCAAGCCAGCTTTCCTCTCTGTGATGATCTAGCTCATGTACAGCCACTCTAGCCACTTTCAGTGTGTGAAAAAGTGATGTCCACTTGCATTTTTCTTGAAAAAAAAAGTGAAAGTTTCTAAATACAAGTAATATAATATTCTGGCAAGTGGAAAGTATTACTGGTTCTCTTTTCTAGGGTGAAGTTGGGAATTTACAAAATAGGAATAATTCTAATGACACATATGGCTCCAGATTTTATAGCCATTAATTTTAATATTTCTTTGGGGTAGACTGTAACTTATGTACATTTCCAACAAGATGTTTCCCTTCCTCTAATGCTTCAAGGTTACCAGAAGATAGAGACCATGTCTGGTTATTTACCCACAATTCTTTGTGTATAATAGCTCGTTATCAGAGTGCCTATCAAACACTGCTGAAATTTAGCCATTAGTCACATTATCAAGCAAGTATCAGAAAACTACAAGCCAAGATCCAGATCTTGTCTGCCACTTGTTTGTGTAAATAAAAATTTATTGGAACACCATTACATTCATTTCCATATAGTCCATGGGTGCTTCCAGGCTATGACACAGCTGAGCAGTTGAGGCCAACACTATATGGTCCGTAAAGCCTAAAATGTTTTCCATCTGAATTTTTAGAAAATTCATGGTGACCTGGCTTACGAAGTCTCAGGCTCTGTGCAGGTTCGCTTTGTGTGGTTGCCTTCATTTGTCCCAGAAATCCCCAGTGGTATGTGTGTTATTACCCCAACTTCACAGATAAGAGGGTGGGACTGTAGCACTGGTCCCACATGGCACCCTTCAGTGTGCCTGGTGCCTCTGCTATGATTAAATGATTCCCATTTCTTTCCTCACCAGTCACTGGAGTTGAGTGGCGAATGTAGGGCTCAGGTTTGCTCCTGGAAGCCCCATGAGTACCTTGCTGGGAGATGGGGATGGTTGCCAGAAATCACTGGAGTTGCAAGAGCTGGGAGAGTGAGGAGCCTGTCCACAGGGATAGATCTCCTGAGTGGGCTCCACAAGCCTGACTGGATGTGAGCCCTGGCTTTGGCCAGCAGTGTTAGTTGCCCCCTAGCTCTGGAAGCGCATGAGAAAGATGCTGGGCCTTTTCCTAAGATTTTTCTGTTGGACACCAGTGTACTGTAGAGATGCTATTTGCTTTTCTGGAATCGAAACTATTGCCTCCTCACAAGACTGGTATCCCACCCCATAATGTGTTGAGACCCCGATGGAGGTGAGTCACCTGAAATCAGAAAAACAAGGAAGATATCCATAGCAAACAAATACTTGTAATGTGAGTGGATTTTTTTTTTTTAAAGCAAGACCCTCTTCCATTTTCTTGGTGATTTTCTTCATAGAGACTGTCCTGACTCCGAAAGTTCTGTGGAAAGTCTACAATTTTCTCTCTATCACCATGCTCATGGTGGAGGTAGTGAATCTTGATTACAGTATATACCAACATCTTAGGATCGTAACTTAGCCTTTTGGAGCTTGAAACTAGGACTCTGCCCCTAAGTATCCAGGATTTCAGTGTCTTTACCCTGAAATGGAATGGCATTGCTGCCTATCTGCAAAATTGGTGGAAAGTTCCAGGAACTGCATTTACAAGACTTTCTGTCTGTCTGAGTATCCATCCATCCATCCATCTCTCTTTCTTTCTTTTCCCTGTACTTCCTCTTGTGCATATGCACATGAGTGAACATCTGTGTGTGTGTGTGTGTGTGTGTGTGTGTGTGTTTGTGTGTGGTTTGTAGACAACCAAAAAAAAAAGAATGAAAAGGGCTAGAGAAGACAGAGAAAGAGAGATAGAAGTTATGTGCTAGCCAGGGTTTTACTGCACATTTGAAGAGACAGCAATAACCTCCATGATTCCAGGAGGACACACAAAGTCAGTGGACAGTGGCTGAAGTCCCCAACCCTTCACTTAATCTCTGTACCTCATAATTTGCATCCATAAAATTAGCCTAACAGTCAAACAGCTTCACTAGATTATCAGGGAGATATTAAGATACTGTGCAGCAAATGAGACTGGAGATAGCTCAGTGGTAAAAGTGTTTTCTTGTTATATGTAAGACCCTGAGTTTTACCCCAGCACTACAAAACCACAGCAGAAAGTTCTCCAAAATGTGAATGTCACATAGCGCTCCCTATTCAGAATCCATCGAGAATGTAGGTATTTGAGTTAATGAAGTGATTGATTTTCCAGTTCTGTCTCACTCTTTAGTAGCACTTTGATTATTCAAGTTTCTAAATTTCCTTAGGCCCCCATAAGGTGGGGATGAAGTACTGTCCAGTAAGGATTGAATGCAAAGTACATTGTGCACAGCAAGGTCTTTCAAGTGGGAACCAACAGTTTTAGTATTTGAGAAAGTAATCAGCCCCAAGTGTCTGCTTGGTCAAGTTGTTCGGTCGCTTCTTTCTTCTCAGAGAATTCTTTAATTTTTAGTCATTATATAGTTAACACCTGTCCAGTCCTGTCTACATTTTTGGTTAAGCCAAGACATGGCCAATAGCCTCTTGAAATGGAACATGAGAAGAACAGTCACTACTTAGAGCAGTGGTTCTCAACCTTCCTGATGCTGCAGCCCTTTAATACAGTTCCTTGAGTTATGATGACCCCCAACCATATAATTATTTCGTTGCTACTTCGTAACTATAATTTTGCAACTGTTGTGAATCGTTATGCAGGATATCGGATATGCAGGATATCGGATATGCAAGATATTGGATATGCAACTCAACCCACAGGTTGAGAACAGATGATTTAGAAGGATAACTCCAAGGATGACTCAAGTGACTGGAAGACATTTCAGATGTGGCACAGCAAGGACCTTGCATGGGCCCACTGATGACACACTGAAAATACCCAAGAGTCTGATGTGTGTCATGGAGTCAGAGATGTGAACAGAAGTCTGCTCTTGGGAAAACAGACTCAACAGATTCAAGGCTCTGCACAAGCAACCTGTGTTTCTCCACATTCTGGCCCCACCTCCTAATTTCTCACAGAAGGAAGTTCAAAAAAACATGCTAAGAGACTAAAGATGAAAGGGAGAAAAGGGAGAGAGTGAGGGAGACCCGACCTAATCACTTCCTCCATCCCCTCACCTGCTTTTCTTCCTGGTGTATATGAACATTGGGAAAGCACCGTGTTCAGATGCAACATTTGGTCCCAGCTCATTTTCTCCTGTTGGAAAGAACAGGGGGCACCCTGAGTGAGGATCCACATGTGGAACTTGAGGATGTGGCTCTCAAAGAACCAGCCCCTTATCCTGGAACTTTTTGTTGTTATGGCCCATTTAGCCCCCTGAGGAAGTGGTCCAGATCCGGAACTGAAACCCAGTTCCAGATTTGCCAGGGCTCCTTTAGTTAGCCACATTGACACCCTCCAGGGTGTAGACTGAGCTGGCCTTTCCAACCATTAAATTAGCCTCATCAACACCTCTTCACTCCTTCCTCAGTGTGTGTATTTTAAATACAAATGTGATTTCAGTGCCCACTTCTTTGGGGCATCCCAGGCTGCTCTGTCACTGCCCTTGGTGTTAGTAGGGTGTCACTAAGAACTGGGGTACAGTTCTCTCTGCTACACTCCACTTAGAACTTCAAGAGCAAATGGTAAAGTGAGAGACTGGTTTTTAGAAACTTAGCATTTCAGGTCCAGCCTGGACACAAGAATTGATCCCTCAGTTTCAAAAGAAGGAAAACACAGCTTAGATGTGATGTGGAGCAGGACACCACAACCATAAAATAGCCTAGCTTGCAGCCCAGGGTTCATTTGACAAAGACTCATGCTTTGCTGCCCATGTTGAAGTCTCAATATAGAAACAACCACAGGCCTGTGAAATGGTGTATGTTAACATCTTGAAATGAACTAATTTGTCTTTTAGTTCAGACAAGTAGTGTCTACCAACAAAATCCAAGAAAGCAAGATTTTTGATCTCCAAGATAGAGGTGGGAGGAAGTTTGCATTTCTGTGTAATGCAAGTGTTTAGAATCACTTGACAATCCTTTAAGCAAACTGGAACAACGGTCACAGAAAAGAAAACTTTGGGGCTCTTCCAAAGAATAAGGGTCACCACAGAACAATTCACTATGGTAGACTTGCCCACAGATCACTAGAGGGGTACCCACAAATGCACACCATTTTACTTGATGGTTCTTGGTCCCTGAGATGACTCTGTAAGTCCTGGCTCTGTGACTGGGTGTGTTGTCCTCGCAGAGAAGAGGTAATATGGGTGACCAAGACCCAGATTGAATTTAGAGACCTAATTTCTGGCTCTGCTGTCTTGACCCCGCTGTGCAGCAGGGCAAATTACTTTGTCTCTGTCAATTTCAGTTCTCACCTAAAAACTTGTACTAGAGGGCTCTGACAGGGCATTGAGTTAAAAAAAAATAAAAAACAAGGAAAGCAAGAGACAAGGAGAGGGAGAAGAAAGAAGAAAGGGGGAGGAAGAGAGGGACAGAAAGACGAGGGACGGTGGAGAGAAGAAAGGAAGGAAGGAAAATAGAGAGGGTAGGAAAAGATGAGGACTAAGGGAGGGAGACAGGGAGGGAAATAAAAAAAAAGCAGGGAGAAAGGGAGGGAGAGGGAGAAAGAAATAGAGAGGGTAGATGGGAGGTAAGGAAGGTGAGAGAAAGAAGATGAGGGACAGAGAAAGTGAAGATGGCAGGGAGGAAGGAAAGAAGGGAAAAAAAAAGAAAGAAAAGACTTTTGTGGCAACAAAACTCCTTTATTTTTTATCTGAAATTCAAATTTGCTTGCGTTATTTGTTTAGTCATGTAAAAAACTTCGGCTAAAGTCCTTGTATTCCTTTCTAAACAAACAAACAAAAACAGCGCGGTTGGGGGGGTGAAAGGAAGAGGAACTGGGTACGAGTGGCGAGATTAGTTACCCCAGCTCCCTGCTGTCTTCCACGAAGGCTCAGAGAGCCCCAGCCAGGGTAGGAGCAACTGGCCTGTGGAAAGTGGGAATTGAGCTGCGTCTGCGCGCTTGCTTCTAGGTCAGTCGGCTTTTGTGTGCCTGGGATGCTGTGCATGAGAGTTGGACCAGAGGAAAACGCTAAGATTCCTGCCCACAGGGGTTTTAAGAAAAGCCATTGCAGATAAAATGTCATTCGCTGTCACTGGGAGAAGAGGGGGGCTTCCTTAGATAGACTGCCTGCTGGTCCCTGTGGTTCAATTTTTTTTTCCTATGTATTCGCGAGGAGTTCCTGAGTGGATTCCTTGAGGGCATGAGAGCTGAGTCCACTGGATCTCAGATTCCGCCCTTGGGAAGGATTGCCCTGCAGAGATTCGTAAAGGGGACCAGTAAAGGCACCCTGGTGTTCCCTTTCTCCACTAAAGCCAGCCAGAAAGCAGCGGCCTAGACCCCAAGTCTGTCTCCGGGAACTGCTCAGCAACTCCGGGGCACACAGTAGGATGTGAAGACAGCTCTGTGGATACCATGCAGACAGACAGAAAGAAAGGGGGTGAGGCACCCCTGTGCTTTCACGCAAAGAAATCCCACTTCTTGAATGCTGGAAATCTGGGCAAAATCTCTGGAGACCGTTTACAAACCTGTCCCCGCTTAACACGCTAACGGCTTTGGGAAACGGCTTCTCTTGGGCAATTTTCTCCCCTGCACAGCTCGCCTGCTCTCTCTCGTTTCGTGCAGTCAGGGCTGGCCCGCAACAGGAAAGGCCCCTTGGGAGGAAGGTGCTGAGCCCCCAACGTGTACCTTGCAGAGACCGCAGCGACGCTGGGCGCTTTAGGCGGGGCACCCACCCCCAGCAGATGGCGCTGCGCCGCACGTTATGATCCCGGTGTGCTCGGCTGGCGCTGGGGAGGGGACCGCTCAAAGTTTTGAGTGTATGTCTGCCATTCCTGGACTCAACAATGTTTGTGGAATTAAGTAGTGATTTCCTTTAGTCTGCACCACTCCGCTCGTACTGGCTGTGTGTTAAGGCCTCGATGTTAACGTTTAGAGTACAGTGTTGTTTTTTCTGGTGAAATCAGGCATTTCAAACACACATGATGTCCTTCCTCGCCCTTACTGTGTGGTTGTCAGCTAGCACAAGTCTGCATTTTCTGATCAAATCACTTGTACAGCTTCCATATTCGCAGTCTGCATATTTTGGAAGACAAAGAAGTGTTGAAAAAAAATGTAAGTAAGAAAAGCACCTAAGATTTTCTTTCTAAACAAACAAGTGCTCCTCCTCCTTCCTCTTCCTCTATTTCTTCCTTTCCTTCTCCTCCTCCTTTTCTCCTCTCTTTTATTTTATTTTATTAAATTGAGAAAGGAAAAAAAAATGAATTGTGTTAGGAGTAAAATCAAGCCATTTTCAAGAAAAGAGAAAAAAGCCTTTGGCTACTTGAAGATGGGGCTGCTTTTTGTGACCGCTGGAAACACGTGGCGTCAATGATCATAAATTTAAAATTGTGGAGACCATTTAGGGGCATGGGGGAGACAGACCCAGGGTTTAAGGACGAAGTTAAACAGCAGTGGAGTGAGGCAGATAGGAGGCGCCACTTGGCTGGCTTCACCATGCCCAGTGGCCCCATGGGTGAAGGTTCCACTATGTCTTTAATGTTGCCATAAAATTCGTCTTCTAAAAGTAAACAAGGCCAGTCTGCATGCATCTCCAACAAGACATGTGTAGCTTTGTTTGGGATAATGGATTTGAGGGAGTAAAAACAGTGGGGATTAAATGGACCTAGAACAGATAAATATAACTAATTGTCATCTCTTTCTATCAGCATAAACATCTCCAGCACTACAGAATGGGAAAGACTGGCTGAAGGGGACAGTACTGGGGTGAATAGAGCTCTAAAGACTTTCCCTCTGCCTCCCCCGTGAATTCGACTTTTATGAACCCCCCCCACACACACACCCATCCTGCAGTGAGCACACAGCTGTATAGTCCTATGCAGGGTAACTTCAAACTTCTTTTTCAACAATGCTGCTTAAACTTTTAAAGCTTAAAGAAGAACCCAACCACCTTTTTTTCTTTTTCTTTTTCTTTTTCTTTTTTTTTTACAAAAGCACAAAACTGAAATCTTGCCTCAGAATTGTAAAAAGTTTTCATTAAGGGATTTGTTTAGTACATCTGTGTTCATGGGGATAACGTTAATGGTCACAATCAATATTTACTGGTTGCCTTTGTAAATAAATCATGAACTATTGCAATGAGCTTAGATAGTGCCTAGACATGTACCTAGCACTAAAATACATCTTTTTAAAGTAAGAAATGCTTACATAGTTTTTAAAACTTGTCACTTGACACAATAACTCCACTTACAATGATTCAATAACTATAGTGTTTAACATTCGACGGGTCTTTAAATCTGCTTTCACTTCTTCTAAGCTAAAGTTCAAAGACATTTTGCAACCAAATGTCATTTGTTATCAAGACATGCTATTCATACCTGATTATTGTTAGCATGGGAAAAAAAAAAGAAAGAAACTTCGGGTCTGTGAGTCAGAGCAATGTCTAAGGCTTACTCGGTAATGCCAGCAAGGCGACTTCTGTCTGTGATCTCCAGAAGCTGATTTTTAGATAAAAATTTAGAGCTGTCTTTCAAACAGAATCATCTGAAATTTAAAATTAGCCAAGGATTACAGTTTGCAAGGAGGCGTGTCTCCACCCCCAGTGTGAGCCAGTGTCACTAAAGTGAAAGGGGGGGAAGAAGAGAGGAACTGAGAAGATGTGACTGTTTTGACAGAAGTGAGAGAGGCGTTTAGTGGCATTTCATTTTTAACTTCATTTCAAATCGTCTTCCAAGCACCCTGGTATTTGTGTATGGAGATAATCACATCTCATCAGCTTTCTCCAGACCCGGCAGCTATGCAGCCGGAGCTAATGTGGCCTTTTAAACCATACCACTCAACAGTGACAACTCCTCAGAAGACTGTCAGGAATCGGTGTGGCTGGATGCACACTCTTCCTCCAATGTTTTGATTTTGTTTCCTTTCCTTAGGTAATTTTAATTGTACATCAGGTGTGTGGTGGTCCCCCACTCCCACCATCCCCAGAATGGAAAAAAAACAAGGTTAATGATGAATAACAAATCTGCCCTGGGAGTGATGAAAAGGAAGACCTGTTGACGCCCTGTGGGAGAACGTGCACATGGACTCACACCCACAGAAAACAGAAGAAAGCCCTTTTTTTTGGAAAAGGGGAAAAGCATAGGTCTTCAGGAGAAGAAAAGGGCATCCTGGCTTTACACATAGATCATCAGTTATTCCTAGAATCATTTGGGAATTCCCTGTCATTGAGCTTGAATGGGGAAGCTGGGATGATTTGTTTTAACACTGTAGCATTGACATATGGAAAATCAAGCCTCACCCCCCCCCCCACACACACACACACTTAACATTTGAAAAACTCCTATGTATATGACTTACTGCCCTATCTTGACACAATTTTCCTTAACTTGGCTTCTTCTCACTTCAGTCGTTTAATTTGTATGGCTTCCAAATCAGAGTGACTGCCATCTATTAGTCTCCTTGGTGACAGAGGGCAGGGCACTGTTGTATTGGAGTTAATAAAGCAGAAACACAAGCCTAATTATTGGGGAGATAAGCCATGCTGGCAGGGTTTTGTCCTCTAGGGCTGGAAGTCTCAGTACTCAGACATTTTGGAGTTGAGTCTATGCACAGGGCACGCAGTGGGCAGCAGGTGGGGACACATGTTTTCAGATTAGTGATACTGGTACATTTCAACAATCGGCATCCCCAAAGGATGGGGAGGCACTGCCAGGGAGCAAGTCCATCATCATTAATCAAATAAGATCAGTGAAGGGGCACGGGGGGCCTCAGAAATGCAAGGGGAGAAGCCAATAGAAAGTGGTGCTTTTGTTACAAGGGTAAGCATGTATCTTTAAGTACGGCCTGCTTGCACGTATATTAAGTAGCTCAATATAGTGTAGTGGTGTGTGTGTGTGTGTGTGTGTGTGTGTGTGTGTGTGTGTGTGTGTG
>CAJQZJ010032284.1:910406-950464 GCA_907164525.1 Lophiomys imhausi | reverse complement strand
TGTGTGTGTGTGTGTGTGTGTGTGTGTGTGTGTGTGTGTGTGTGTGTTTGACAGAGTGAGAGAGAGTCTTGCCAGCACTTAGAATAGATGATATAGTGACATGTAAGTGCAATGATTTAAATGTTTTTGACTAAAAATCTGATTCGAGTTCCAAATGTAGGTTTACATACACACATATGACTATATCTTACTTATGCAAGTTGCTCATGTCTGAGAAACTAACCACCCTAGGTGCTTTTCCATATGTATTTATGGCAACTCCAATGCGACCAATGCCACTGTCTGCCTCCTGGGCTCTCCCCCTCTGAGGTCAAGGGACAGAAAATCCTACCCGTGCAGCTGAAGTCACGAATGGAGGAGACAGACCTAAAGAAAGAGAAAAACATGACACAATTCCTGGTACCTATCACAGCTGCAGTGGGAACTATGGCAAAGTGAAGGCTGGGTGGGGAGAAGGATTCTATTAGTGCAGCTTTGTCCAACAAATATTAAAATTGCAAAGTAATTTGCCCATTTGACAATGGCTAATGAACTTAAGTACGCAGAGTGAACTTTAATAATTGAGGAAATTGCGCAATTAAACTAAAAGCAGCTGAAAATTACAAATAAAATTAACTCTCCAGCTTAGCAGGAATGTTATAGCTTCCAACATTGTGTGTGTATCAAGAAAGCCTGAGAAGGAAGGTTCGAGTGGTTGTACCTTTTATTGTGATGATTGACCATAAAGATATTGACCTTGTTTTTTAAATGAAAAGCATAGTAATAATTCTTTTTCACAATATGTTTCAGAGTGACCATATGGTTAGAATTACACAAAAACTCTCGTTGGCAGGATATGTTTTAATTCTGATTTCAGGTTTATGATCCTATCTGTTACTACTTTCAATTTAAGTGGATTACATCCAGCAAAGATCCTTTTACCATCCTGGCTTGTCTGTCTCATGCTATTAGCTTGTCTCTGTTCAGCTTCTTATGTATTCACAAGCCTGTGAATACATAAAACCATAAGAAGCCTCTTAGGTTCACCCAGGTTAGACTGCAGACACCAGATTAATATTTGATAATGTAGAAGGGCTCTTAATCAGCTTTGCTTATTTTGTGACAGAATGTTTCTGCAATTATGATAATTGTTGTGCTAAATTTGTTTGTCTTTGTATCTGGCTTTGAGAATAATCTTCCCTCTTGAAAGCCACTCAATGTGGGGCTTGAGATTCCAACACAAAACCCAATTAATATTAAGATGACAGACATGATGAGCTCCCAAAGAGACAACAGCTGAACAGACTCTAACATTCGTAAGTACAGATACTTGAGTGATCAAGTACATCTGAGGGAGACACACAATTCAATAATCCCTTTTCTCAAGGAAGTCAAGAGCCCTGTGAGCTTCCAGGGAAATCAAAGGAACACATCAGAAAGAAAATGACGGGTCTGCCCCTGTAGTGTCTCTATTAAAATGCAAACGTTATGGATTTTTTCAGGGTGATGGGAACCTTTTCTGTTTTTATTGATTTCTTTTTATAGCTTGATGATTTCTCTAAGATTACCTTAAAAGCTTAAAGAAAAAAGGGGCACCATCAAAAGATGTCTTACATGACAAGAGCACAGGTATTTTGGTTAACATGATATGGCAAAGGTGGAGTGTGTCCGAGAGACAGAGGTCCCACTTGCTCACCAATGGGACAAACTCATGGCCTCCTGGCGAAAATGGAAATTTTATAGGCATGCATGGTCAACATACCCTGTAAGCCAATGGGCTATTAGGCTGCAAGGAGCCCTATGCTGGCACTTCCTGGGTCTTCCCCAGAGATGGAGATATTAAAAACCATGCTAACATAGGCATTTCCACCCTCTTTGTACAAAACAATTGTCTTTACTCCCTGACCCCCTATTACCAGGAACCATGGACGACTCAGAGGATTTACAACTGCATTCAGTGTCCAAGGGTGACATCCTAAGCCATTGATTTGTAATCAGAAATTAGTTTCCTGTCACTTTAAAAGTGAGACACTAAGGGGCAATAAAAACAAGGCTGTTGAGCTAAAAATGGAGTTATAGGTTGAGCTCTTGGCCACTGCACGCTACCTTTTAAATATATTTATTACATTTAAAAAAAAAAACCCTCTGTGGAACCCTTTAAATGACCAGTGACTCTCTTTGGTGAGTTATTGTTCTGTGAAATCAGTTTTGTAGAAACTCTTTTACCTGGGCCAAAAATAAAAACCACTCAAACAAAAAACACACACACAGGAAAAAAAAAAAAAAAAGGCTGTATCTGTGCCAAAGAATATGCCACTAACAGCACGTGAGCACGTGCAGTGGCAGGAGTGACAGGAAGGCCACAACAGGACACAGGCACTGCACTCAGCTGGTGGTGCCCAGAAGCAACACAAACTCAAACAAAGATGGCCTTTGCCAGTGGCCCAGTTTCAGGAATGTCCTACCCAGAGACAGATGATAGTGGACAATATACCCCATACACACACTCCCACATGCCACACATCATAGGCAACTACTGGACACTTTGTTTCAGAACTCCCCACACCTTGGAGTAAGAGTCTAAAAGATGTTAGGAGTAGACCATCTCTATGGTCTTTATGGCTCCCCCTCTGAGTCTCCTCTTTCCCTGTTTGTCTCAAGGTATGATATCTTACTCCAGAGTCCTGTTCCTCCCTCACTCTCCCTGCTCATCAAACATTCCAGAAGCACGCCACTGAATGTCTAGTCAGACTGTCACAGCAGCATGGAGAACCCCACTCACAGAGTGATGTGCCCTAAATTGTGAGATCCTTAAAACAAAATGTCTCCCTGTTGCCTTCTGAAGTTCCTGCTAATTAATATTCAAAAGACTCAGAAAGGAAAAATGGATACCTAAATCATACATATGTATATGCCTTTTAAGCTTTATTATAAAGGCAAAATAACCCCTTACTTGGTTAAAATCCAACTTGAGTCAACATACAAAGGTGACTGTACTGTAATCGTAGACATATCTGCATTATGTAGGCATGTTACTGCGCCACCAGAGTCTCTCAATAGTAATTATTATGCCAAGCGCCCTGTTGGCACAATTACACTAAAGCTCTAATTAGTAGCAGTAAGATTAGAACCCCTACATGTTAAATCTGTAGACGCAATGCTGAGTGAAGGATTTAAAACAGTTTCAAAACATTGTATTGTCTTTATTACAGTCTTTATACTTCAGTAAAGAAGGGTTTTCTATAAAATGCACTTAAAATAATCTGGTCCTGTCACTAAAAATAGGAGAGATAAGGTAATTGCAGTCAAACCTAGCGAATCGGCTTGCTACATAGGTGCATTAAATCGAAAATGACGACGTTGGGGAGCTGCGGTGGGGGGAAACATACTTCCTGCTGGACACATGGTATTTTTCCTACGCTCTAGCTAGGAGAAAGCACAGCGGCCATACTTGTCAGGGGTCTGCTCTCTCCACGCGCCTTTATCGTTACTTTGGAGCACCAGCTCCAGGCAGATGAGTTGCCTGGGCAAGGCTCTTCGCCCATCTGATTTCAGCGGCAAGAGATTTACCTGTCTTCTCAGGTACTATGCCACTCTGGCTGGGAGCACATCCCCGGGCTGCTTCCTGTTTCCCTCGCCACGTAGACACCGGGTGGGAAACGTGAAGTCTGAGGCCTGGGCGGTGGTCTCCAAGAGAAAAGCAGCCGGAGAAGAGCCTAAGGAAGAGCACTGAGGCAGGTCGGGGTGGACGGGCTTCTCTGATACCAACCTGGACATCCCAGAAAAGCGAAATGGCCAGGACTAATTATAATCCCAGCTCAAGGCGGAGAGTAAAACGGGTGTGACTGACAAGCGCCCTGTTCAGGCAGGGGAAATTTTTAATGGGACTTTTTTTTCTGTAAAATTCGGCAGTCAGAACTTCACAAGGGAGGCAAATCTAGAAGCACTGAAGAAGAAGAAAGACAAGAAAAGTCTCCTTTTCTTGCTTTGTAACTTCCTGCCCACCCTACCACCCCGCAGAAACAAAGGTGCCTGGGTTCCCCGCATACACCAACAGCTGGTAATGCCAGGCCACTGTGGGTTCTACTTCGCGCCCACTGACGCATCTGCTGGTTCCACTGTCATCTCTTGGAAAACTGCACTTTTCCCCCTCAAGTTCCTACCGGAAATGCAGCGTTTGGAACACATGAAAGGTATTAGGAAGGCCGCAGGAACTGGCGGTAAACTGAGTCTGTTCCCAAACTTCAGCTCTCCCATGGATAGAGAGTGTAGTCGTCCTTGTTTGAGTGTGTGACAACGCAGCTATCCAGGGTAACTTGTTTATAAATGACTAGAAAGTCAAAAATGCTTGAAAACTTTCCCTAGGCCCATCCACTGAAGCAAATACATTATTTATTTTGCTTCTGAATGCTAATCCAAACAATGTTGACAATCTTTAGGGTGGAAATAGGAGACAGGACTCCCCAAATGTTACTGAAGGGCCACGTTAGTGTCTCTAAATACAGCTATTTGCCGCCGCCACCAAATTCCCATAATTACAGCGATACTTAGTGAGGCTCTATTTGTATACCACACATACACAGACTTGAAGCTGCATGGCCTAAGGGCCATAAAACTGTCCCTGAGGATGTACAGTGGAAAGAGGGCAGGAGTCACAGGGTGTCCCCTGAATCTTAATAATTGTGTGTGTTCAGACATACTTTATATCTAGAAGTGCTATTTACTGTAAAATTGAAGACGGGGAGGGCACGATATTTTCTGGCATCTATATTTTATGCTGCCTTCTCGTTCACAGCCCCAGACTGGATGAAGGAAGTGAAAACATCCCCCTGCCTTATGGGTTATCTAATTGCTGTCATAATTCCTTTATTTATATGCGGGTATGTTTTATCTACAAAAGATGTCCACAGGAGAGCTGATCATCTCACAACTGTTATGGAACTATTAAATGTATATTAGTATGGTCATTTTTATTTAATGGAAACAAATAACAGTTAATCTTATTGGAAGGGTTAAGTGGGTGTACTTGGTGAAGGGCAAATCCCTTCGGATGCCTAAAAAAAAAAAAGGAATAGTTTCAGTAGCTGACAGATGGCCTTTGTGTGAGAGGAGCTGAGGACAGATACAGTTTCTTTTTGCACACTTATGAAACTTGTAGATGTAGATGCTTGGTAATATGCAGTGGCCTAGGACAAAGAGAAGCTTGGTGGACAGAGAGGATTAGATTTCAGATAAGTGACAGATGGCCGGCTTAACAGAGTCAGATAAAATTAAAAAGAAACCACTTTCCATGTAAAAGTTCCATCCCTTAAGACATTTGGAACAGTAGCATCCAGCTATTCCCAACGTGTATTTAGTTTCTAGGATTTCAGTCGCTCTTCCAAATACACACTTTGCTCTTGCCATTGCAGAAGATGTAGGATTATTCCTTGTTGGCCAAGCTTAGCCAAGAGAAAATAATTAAACAAAACACTAACAATCTGCCTGCCTTTCAGCTAGGCTGCTAAAGAGTTCTTCCGCTTTCAGAATACATGGGATATTTGCATGTGAGTCCCAACACACTCTACTCCTCCCCAGTGTGAAAAGATTTTTATAAGCCCAGAGGTAAGAAATGCACGGCTTTTTTTTTTTTGCTTACTCCATATGTACCATTTAAACTTATAACATCACTATAACCTTCGTCAAATAACTATGCAACATATTTAGTGTTAATTTGTCACACTGAAATTATTCATCGGTGTCTTGAGTGAGTTCGATAATATTTATGGGCTATGCCATTTCATGTTTTCTGGCAATACAGCTTGCTAGATTTCATAGATTTACTGTGTCTGCTTTTTTATGACTGACATAGCAATAACCAGATTGCAAAGATATTTATGTTGTTTGTGGCTTAGCAAGATAATTAAAGGATATAAATTAATCAAGTGCAATTAATTAGAAACTTTATGTTCGGAGCAGTCCTTCTTTGCATGTATAATTTATATTTATTGATTTCCTGGCTTTCATTAGCCTATGAGATAACAGCAAAAATGCATTAGAGAAGAGAATGTACAATTAGCGTGAGAGTGAACCTTGGCATAATGGATAGATCAGCACATGTTTGGGGCAAATATAAAGCTTTGTTAACTGTCATAAGCAGTCAGAGTTGATGAGTGCCATTTCACTACATATCTTTTGGCTGATTAACAGCGTTTTTAAAGAGTCCCCTTTAATGGGAAGCTGATAGGTCGGCTAAATTTACATTTTAATCAGAGTATTTATGATAGAGGCAGAGGGTAGGGGACATTCCCTGAGGTACTGTGGTAGGGAGGAGGCTTAACAGGGAGTCTGCTCACCTATTTCTTGTATTTTTTTCCCTCCAAAGTGTCTGGAGAATGATGGGAATAAAATTTCTAGTGGGTTCTATGGAACTGGCCACATCCCAGTTCATCCCCAGGAGAGAGGGCATGTTGCACAGAATGCCAGGAGAAAGTGCCACTCTTAAGGATTTCTTCCGGGGTATCTAGTGCCAGTCCCTGGGGGCAATGCTAGTGTCTCCCAGCCTTTTCATCAAGGTGTCTTGGTCTGAGGAAAGACAATCCCTTATTAACCCTGTTTCTCTTATTTCCTGAACTGAGGGCCATCCTAACAAGTTCCAGGGGACCACCCAGCAGGCCATTGTCCTGAGGGAGAGTGTTTATATGCTCCACTGAGAGCCACCATTTAGAACCTTGAAACAGGGTCTCCTCCTAGACCATAAACCACAAACATTCAGATTCTTCTCCACAGGAACATAAAAATCAGAGAGAAAACTTTCTATTGAGTCAGCACCCCCTTTCTCCTCCTTCACAATGGGAGATAGAGGAGCTTCCTCCTGGAAGCCACAGAGAAATCTGCGTACACTGTCCCATCACCTTTCTGAGCAGTGACATGGCCAAGTGTATTTAAGAAGACACATAGGCTGTTCGCTACTCTGATTCACATTCCCCATATGGCAGAACCTGCAAGGTTCAGTTTTTCTGTACTTTAACAGTCTCTAAGTCAGTATCATGGGCAACACACAACAAAACTACCTCGGGACTGGACAATTAGTGAAGCCACAAAGTGGGATTCATGTCTGACTGGTGTCATGGACCTTAATGGCCATCTCTGCAGGAGTGGACCTATTTCTTGTCATTCCCGTATGGAGATAGGACAATAGGGCTGGACAACCGTGTTATATGTTTAGTGGTAGGTCCCAATGTGTTCTTTATACTAAAGAATGTCAGGAGGCCCTTTAGAGAGAGAGAGAGACAAAGAGCCTCCTCCCAAGGGGGCTCATTCCTGATTCAGAGTCCAAGTGGGAAGATCTTCCGTTGAGAAAGGGGCCTGATCTTTCTCAAGTCAGAATGAAGGCATCATCCTGATTCTTGTCATTCCTTCTTGCTCTGGCCTGGAGTCTTAGGCTAAGCCAGAAGGCTCAGAACCTTCTGGCCTATTTCTTGGTGGAATTCGATGCTGCAGACTGAATATTGACAGAGTCTTCCAAGCATCTCCTTGCCCTGGGGCAGTTGAGTTGAGTTACAATCACCAAAGCAAGGCGACAAATGAGAAAATGTTCTTTATTTATCTCGGTGAGAAGAAACCCTTATTAGACTCTAGAAAGAAGAAATGAGCAAATATGAGATTAATATAAATGAAGGAGGGGTATGATTTCTGCTTTATGCGTTGATAAGCCCTTTTCCCCCTTTCCATACTAATTGTTATTATCATTGTTAGTATTATTTTACCCCTCAATTGCCTTCGGATGTTATCCAAGAGGAAGAGCTCTGTCGTCTGGGGAAAGCTCCACAGTATTGTTTATTTCATGTAATAAAATGTATGTAATGATCATGATTAATGTTTGTTTATTGTTGTATCTTTGTGTTTTCCTTCCAGTCTCAGTGTGATACTGGTTTAATTAAACTTGGGAGAGGGGTGGGTGTGGGCTGGGGTGACAGTCTCCAGAAGTTTGCACAATTGCGGAGTACACATTTGGTTGCTTTCTCATGTCGGGTAAGATGAAGATGTTCCCATAAATGACTGATTCTGCTTGTTCTTTCAAAGGAAAGTCCATTCCTTATCCTTTATTGTGTAATTTACTGATAAATTTGATGTGCCTCAGACCAAATGCTTTTATGTACAGAAACTGCAATGATGGTAGAAATTATGGTAATTGAAGAGTGCTCTATTTTAGGTTTTCCCCAGATCACAACATCAAATGATCATCAGTGTCTTCTATGGCCATAATCATGCCCTGGATCCCAAATTATTTTTTATTAGTTTGTTATGCAGTTTAACTGTTTGTTTGGAGAATACGAGGGCTGAGAGGAAACGGGAAGGTATCACTGCCATCGAGCATCTCGCCTCAGGGAAAGAAAACGTGGATAGGCCCAGTGGGGGCCATTGTTACTGTACTTCCAATCCCCCCCAGAAATTAAGAAAATGCCCAAGAAGATTCTTGGCAAATTAGATCTTTGGTGGAAGCCACAAGGCTTTGAAATACATCAGTCTGCTTTTCACATGTTTAAACTGCATTCCGATATGGAGACACCCCCACTGAACCGTTTCTAGTACCTTACAGCTCACAAAGTACTTTGCAGTCCTCTCTCTTTAATCTTTCAAGAAGGCAGGTCATGACTTTTACATCATATTGTGACATACATATATATATACATTCATTCACACATACATACATACATATTTGCTGTGCAGTTTTTCTCAATGTGATTGCTTTCTTTCCTTCAGTGACATATGAATATTCTTCATGTTAGCCTAGAAATTTTTGTTTTTGTTGGAATAACTTATGATCCCTTCAATTTTCTCTCATGTTAAATATTTTTAAATTAATATTCTTATGGATAGAATACATACATGCAAACACATACCTACATGCACACATGTGCTGTTTGTACATGTGTGGATATGTATGAGAGGACACAGGCAAAGAGAAAATTATCTTGTTTTTCATGAAATAGAGCCTTTGTCATCAAAATATATAAAATTCAAATTTGGGGAACATTCTCCCAGATAGACACCCCTAGTTTTCTGCCAGTTTGGGCTCTATATGGAATATATATAAGGTGCAGTCACACCTCTAACTCTAAAAGATATCAATCTTAGTTGTTGGGTTTTTTTTGTTGTTGTTTACTTTAAGCAAAGTAAAAGGCATTTATGGCTTGTGTTTCCTCCATTGAGTAATGGGCGGCAGTGCATTGCCGTAAGCTTGTTAGTCACTCTGAGTTTTTCACTGAATTGCTTCTTCATATTATTTACAGATGTCAATATTAACTGGCTTCTCATTTTCTTATTAATTTCTACAACTTACATTAAAATTAATTCATTGTTGATTCAATACGATTCTTCTTAATGATGGGAGTTTAAATTTTGTCCAGTGTCACAGGGTCCCACACATAATTTTTTTTTGGTAACATTTAACATAGTCAGATGAAAATGGGGACTTTATGAAGAAGTAAGGAAATGGGTCTGGGGAAGTGATTTGTCCAAATTCGCTCTGCCTTGTATCGGCTGCTGGAAAAACCAATGCTCGGAATCAAGATTTGTTCATTAAACATCCTAAACTGTTTCTCTGCGAATTAAACTGTGGTTGTAGTCTGTAAATACACACACACACACACACACACACACACACACACACACAAGTGTGTGAATTACAGATTTTTTTGTTCTACTCACTGGCCTACTTCTTTAAGGTGAAAGAAACCCTGTGGCTGCCCTTCATAATATGTTTCCAGTCACACTCCTGTACAGCTTTCTCAGATACTCTCAGTTACAATGTTCCTATTCTACCATTAGATACCAGTGGTCTGTGCCTGTAGGGCAGCATCTATCAAAGTCTACTTTGTGAGACAGATATTTATGTCATGGTCCCCTCCTGCCCTAGAGAAGATTTTCACATGTTAAGGGTCTGTAGTAAATTAATTGCATTAATCACGCATCTCCTCTTGTATCCTTGTCCTGGTGATATCCTTCTCACATCAAGAGGTAAAGTCGATTTGTCTGCTTGAAATCTGGAATGGCCTTGTCCCTTGCTTTGGGCAATAGGATGCAGCAGAAGGAACCTTGATACAGAGGAGTCTTGCTGCCACTCTTGCTGCAGTCTTGGTAGTGTACCACTGATGCTGTGTGAGTAAGCCAAGGTTGGCCCATTGAAAGATGACGGGAGACCACACAGAGGAGAAAGCCTCTAGGGAACACCACTCTAGGCAGGCCAGTCCTCAACTGATCTACTAGCTGACTGAAGTCCCCCTCAGTCACCTTGGAATTGGAAGTAAGAAGTCTGTAATCCATTCTCATTTTCGAGAGGATACACATTTAGACTGAAAGCCACAGTAGCATTTAGAGCAATCTTGGCTGAAATGTGTTAAGACACCAGCTTGGATTGAAGAAAGTCCCCAACAGTCAAGATATTTATAAACTAACATTTTGTTTTGCATAAGTAGCCTTGTCGTACTTTACCATGCTGAAGTGATGCCAAGACTCATAAGCCGTTCTGATGTGGATCAAGCATGTTCTTCCTGAACTCAACTGTGTTAGGATGATGGCTACTACAAAAAAAAAGGAATGGCGATTCCTGAGAAGATGTGGAGAAAGGAGAATCCCACGGGCCACTGGTGGGGATGTAAGTTAGAACTGCTGCTATGAAAAGCAGTGTGGAAGATCTTATCTTCAAAACATTAAAGACAGTCACATGATCCAGGAATCCCAGTACTAGATATGTATACAAAGCTAGTAGTGGAATCAGTAGATGGATCTCTGCATTTCCGTGTTTATCATGGCACTATCTCAAACAGCTATTCCTTAATAACATATGGAATTAGCCTAAGTGTTCATCAGTAGATGAATGGGTAAAAATGAGAGAGAGAGAGAGAGAAACATTAGGGGATAATCTATCCATGAAAAACAAGAAAATCCTATCATTTAAAAAAAGGGTTATGCTAAGTGAGAACAGTCAGATATAGAAAGGCAAGCATTGCATGATATAATTCCTTTTTTTTTTAATTCAGGGTCTTACTTAGATCAATCTTGGTCTTCAACTTGTTATGTAGCTGAGTTTTATCTTGAATTCTTGATCATTCTCCATTTCCTAAGTTTTGGGATTGCAGAATTGTGCTACCATGCCTACCCATTATGTAGAATTGAAAACAGTCAGTCTTGAAAAAATACAGAATGATTGTGGAATACAGATAGAGAGATGACACATTAGTTATTGCAAGGAATACTTTTTAATTACCCAGAACAAGTACGTGTAGAGACAGAAGGGAGATGAGTGATTACCTCAGCTCTGTGAGGGAGAAGACAGGATAAGGACAGAAACTGTAGAAAAGAGAAACGGCAAATGACCACTAGTGCTTCTGGAGGTCCTTTTGTATGTAATAAAAGTGACCCCAAACGGTAGGGGTTAGATAAATTAAATTTAGAAAATATACAGGAGTTTCTGATACTGTCTCTTAATTTGGGGCCTGAAGAGCATTATCAGCATGAAGTCAGGAAAAACAGGAAAGACTTAATAGACTGAAAAGCAAGGTTGAAGTCAGGAAAAACAGGAAAGACTCAATAGACTTGAAGAAACAAAGTATCTGGCCTGACATTGTTTTCAGCTGCTAAGTGGGCGGAGCCCAAATTAAGATGAAACAGAGTTCCTCCTATTTAAGGACAGTGCATGGAGCCCAGAAGAAGAAGAGGCCCCTGATGCTAGAGAGCTCCAAGAGTCCTGCTGAAAAAAGGGCTGGCCATTGATGGCCAGCTCTCTCCCTGAAGCAGAAAGAAGCCGGTGAGCAAAGAAAGCCTGAGCAAGACACCAAAAGGCCAAGGACTGGACCCTGTGGCTCAGCTTTTGCCTGGAGGGGTTTGATCTGTCCGATCAGTGGCCTAGGGGAAATTGTGCCTGGCTTTAAGGACTGAGGCAGAGCAGCTGAGTTCCTGATTCAAAAGAAGTAAGTTGGCCTGCAGACGGCTGGGATCTCCCACAGAGAAGAAAGCATGAAGCCTTATTTAAGGTGAGACTGCAATAACCAACTTACCCTGACGAACCTGCATCTGAGAGATCCAGAAGGACTGCTAAGTGCGTTAAAGAATCTACAACAAAGACTGTTCCTGACGACTGAGGACCTGCCCCAGAGACTGTATCATTCTAAAAGGTTATGAAAGTGGTTGTTATAATTATCAATAGGTTTAGTGGATAGGTTAAAGGGGTTGTAAGAATTTATAGGATTAATAGTTAAGAAATTGTTGGTGTTTGTTATAAGTGAATTTAGTAATAAATAAATAAGCCATAAATAATAATATAAAAGTTCGGTTGCACCAAACCAATGTGGTAATGGTTGTACAACTCTGTAAACACACTGGAACCCTCTCATTGCGCTTTTTGGCTGGGAAACTTGTAGATTGTGCTAGTTATACCTTGATAAAATGGTAATTTTAAAAAGAGCATTGGTAGCCAGGCATAGTGACACACAGCTTTAATCCCAGTACTTGGGAGACAGAGGCAGATAGAGTGCTTGCCCTACACCAGGATTAGAATTCAGATCCCCAGAATCCATTTAAAAAAAGATGGGTGGGTATGGCAGCCAACCTGTAATTCCAATACTCAGGAGGCAGGCTTAGGGATCATCAGGACAAGCTGGTTAAAACCTCAGGCCTCCATATATACCCAGTCTTTGCACAAAAATTGACCATGACACTGAGGTTCTCTCTCTCTCTCTCTCTCTCTCTCTCTCTCTCTCTCTCTCTCACACCTTCTACCTTTAATCATCAAGTACTGCCTCATCATAGACTCAGAAGCATTGAGAATGGGAAACTATAGAATAAGGTCTCTGAAGCCATGAACATATATAAACATTTCTTCTTTTAAGCTGATTTGTTTCAGGTATTTTGTCACAGCAATTAAAGCTGTTTAATATTCAGTTTTTTTTTTGTTTTTTTTTTCATTTATTTATTTATTTATTATGTACACAGTATTTGCTCTACATATATGCCTGGGCAGCAGACCTCAATGTAGATGGTTGTGAGCCACCATGTGGTTGCTAGGAATTGAACTCAGGACCTTTGGAAGAACACCCAGTGCTCTTAACCCCTGAGCCACCTCTCCAGCCCTAATATTCAGTTTTAAGTCAGATGTAACTGATTTCTTTTAAAGAAAGCTGAATAGTCCTTAAATACAAGACTTTGTAATGCCTCCCTGTCTTCCGCTTGACACAGGAATGACCACATTTCCTTATCAAACTGCTTTTTCTTATTATAGTCACTCATCAGACTTTTTCACATTTGAAAATTACTAGTGATAAATTATCCATGGCCATTTAAAGTCCCTCGTGTCTATTTTTTTCACTTTTGTTTCTGTAATTAGTTCTAGGCTAGATAGAGTCCATGTTTTCATTAAAAATCAAAGGGGGGTGAAAAAGAAAAGAACTATTTTGGGAAATGACTTTCTAGTACTTCAATTTATTAAAACTCCAAAGAGTAGAGACTCTGGTGAAGGCTTCTCATGCCATTGTTTACAGAACTTCACGAACCTTCCAACTGGGCAGTTAGTGAACTCACAAATTTTGATGTTGCTTTGATATCCATTCTGACTTTAAGTTCCACTTTTTGTGTCAGAAAGCAGGAACAACTGCTCGTAAGAGAGTTCATTTTGTGCCCTTTCTCAGGTCCCCACTGTGATCTCTCTAGACATCTGCCCTACACAGTGGGCCACCTTCCTAAGAAAAAGCTGAATCAGTCTATTTGAATGGTCTTTCTGACTGCCACACCCTGTTTGAGCTGGGCAGAAATGCCCAATGACATTCTCTCAGTCACAGCATGACCACTCGGGATTAAAACTTTCCACTGAAAATCTGTTTGGATAGGTGTTGGTTCACAGATTCTCTCTCTATGTACCTCAACTTCTGCGTGTGTGACTTCCAGCCATAAGAGCTACACTTCTGAATTCCTACTTTTCCTTTTCTGTATCCTTCTTCCTCTCCTATGTAGGAGTGCATGGGCTTGAGAAAAATGAGATATAGACATAGCACAGGAAGGTCCAAGAAGAAGGGGCAGATTACTGAATATGCCCTTATACCTTTGTATATTGATACAAAATTAGTAGTTTATTTGGCTAAAGTGGTATTGACCATTGTTTATTGTGCAAAAATAAGATTGTATTGGATTACATCGGTATTGATCTTTGTATATTGATACAAAATTAAGATTATAGTTGGCCACAATGGTATTGACCCTTGCATATGGACGTAATATTAAGATTATATTGGGCTACATAGGCATTGATCTTGGTATATTGATACATAATTAAGAGTATATTTAACCACAATTGAATAGATCTTTGTATATTGATACAAATTTAAAGATAATGCTTCCCAATGGTATCATACCTAGAGATACTTAAAAATAAAATGTGAAGCTCTGACCTCTTGATACCAACCGTCTAAAACGGTCTAGGATAGTTAAAACAAACTCCTAGTTATGCAAACATGTCTCTTTGTTAGCTACTATGACAGTCTATCACAGATATTCTCTAAACTACCCAGTAATCAAGTTGCTAAGAGACAAGCAACATTTGCTTATCTAAATACAAGAGATGGATAGGGCATCTTCAAAAACCCCTAGAGATCTGCAGAATATGGCATTCAAAGATGTTATCTTAAATCAAGATTTTTTTTTGATATCGAGACATATCAGCGCCTGACAGCACCCCCTATTCTACTCCAAGTAGAAGATAAGCATCGAAGAACTTCCACTGTAAGATGGTTGAATTAGTGGCAAGCCTTTCTCTTGGCATGAAAAAACCCCTTGCACCAACTGCAGACAGACTGCTGTCCAAAAAGGACAAAACTTGGTAGCAGGGAAGTCGACAGCCTAACTCTGCCAAGACAGGGTAGGTAAGTCCTTCATAATCCCTGCTCTACAACAAATGTCTGTCAGAGAAACAGGACCCAAAACCTGAAGATTGATGCTGGAATGTATGGAGAGAAAATGGGAACTGTCCAGGCAGTTATTGGTATGTTCTTTCTTAGTTTTGGAAGCTGCAGGCTCTGCACTTCCTATATAAGCAAATATATTTATCCCTCTCAGGTCTCTGAGGTGGTTGAAGAATAGACAGATAGAATCTTATAGTTAAATTTTGAACTGTTTAGGAATCAAGAGGGTGTTATAGATCTAAGAAGATACTCTTAAAAGTGTGTTGCAAGATAGTATGAATGTTGAGTCACATATAGACCTTTAAACTCATGGAGTTGGGTAGATAGTAGAATGTTAAAGTCAGGGGCCAAATAGGTATAAACTGAACATTGGGAAGGTATACTGGGCCAATTTACTCTCATAAATGTGGCATATTTATATCTATTGTTTTGTATAATACTTACTGTTATAAGAGAAGGAACCAGCTGTTGGACTGAAAGGGGAAACTTCTGGAGGGAAGAGGGTGGAAGGGCGGGATAGGAAGGGGGAATAGGGAGGGGTTTGTTACTGAGATGTAACTTGAAGAAAAAAAAATAAAGTATTTAAAGAGAAAAAAAAAGAAACTTTAAATAGTGTTAAGTGTTTTTATATAGGTATTAGAGGTACTAGAGTGTTTTTTAGGTATTAAGGTATTCTTAGATTATAGATTATTTTAGATTTTAGGCTTTAGGTTATAGGATTTAGGTACTTTATAGATGCTTGTCAAGTATTAATGTAAGTTTTGGTAAATAAAAATATTCTGTTAAAAAAAAAAAAAAGAGCTACACTTCTGGGCTGGAGAGATGACTCCGTCATTAAAGGCTAGGCTCACAATCAAAAATATAAGAGCTACACTCCCTGGAAAGAATAACATCATTATTTTCATCTTCTATTTCTCCTGTGTGTTGGATCTGCTTCTCTAATATTTTTAATTGGAATAGGGAACTGGATGTCCTCTCTCTCTCTCTCTCTCTCTCTCTCTCTCTCTCTCACTGTGTGTGTGCATGTTTGTTTGCCTTATACATACCTGTCTGTGCAGGTTTATGCACCTATGTGCCAAGGCCAGAGGTGGTGATAGGGATGTCTTCCTTGATCTCCATCCGATTATTTGAGACATGCTCTCGCACTGATCCTCCACCTCACCCACATTTCTGAGGATCCCCTTATCATCCTTCCCCATCCTCCACCACGAGGGTTACCGATGTGGGCCTCTGTACCCAGCTTTCAGTTCTGTGGAAGAGATCTAACTTCATTGCCTGTTCAACTGAGCCATCTCCTGGCGAGGGGGGAGGGGGAGGCGGGACTTCTTTTTAATATGGAAACAGCTGTCTGCATGAGATTGCTAACTCAAGAGTCAATGGGACAAGAATGGACCAGTGAGTAGATGGAACAGATGTTATTAGAATTACCTGTTCAGAATATGCTGCTGTTATTTAAATGTCTTGCGTGTGAGACATCTCTCTCTCTCGTGTGAAGTTATCAGTGGACTATAAATACTTAGCAGACTCTGCTTTTGAAAGAGAACAGAACATTTAAAATAATATCTTATTCTCACTAATCCTCTCCTCAAATAATAAGCGTTTATTATATGTCCTTACTGTTTCAAGGGTCCAATAAGAATCTGTCATTAGTTTGTAATGATATAAATGAAGGAGAGATTGTTGTGTGATCAAGGTCTTTCTTAGAAAGTCATTATTTTAGAATAATGCCCATTGATCAAGAATGGTGTTGAACAACATGACTTGTGCTTATAATCTCAGAACTCAGGAGTCTGAGGCAAGAGGATTGCCTTAAATTCAAGGATCACACTGAATTATAGAGTGAGATCCCTTCTCTAAAACAAAGAACCAAACAACAAAAACAATAAGCAAAGGGAACTCCCTGTCTAAGGAAGTAAGGATGGGTTCACAAAGCCAAGAAAACCCTTGCAAGTACCTGACGCCAGTGTTTGGTACAGTGTGTGTGGCTCTGGTCTTCAGGGCAGCTCTTTCTGGTTTGCTGAACTTTAGAGCATTTGGGAGGGAGGAATTCAGCATTCACGTGTACCGCAGGTGAAATCTGGTGGAGAGCATTTTTCGGGCTTGGCTTCCTAGCCTCAGGATATCAAATAATAGAGGCTTTTAAAAGTCCAATCTAATATTTCATATGGAAACTTCCAGAAAAGCAAACTTAAGAAAGCCTACACACACGGGAAGTTAATGGTCTCCTTACCCTTATGCAAATAATCAGGCCAGAGTTAATGAGACCAGTCTGATTTTGTGATCAGGACCCACCTTTCTTTGAGGGGAGAGAGTAAGGAAATTTGAAATAAGCTGAAGGGTCTTTCATAGGTGGGCTGTGGGGACAGCTTTTCAGGTTTTCTTATTCTACCATTATTGCTGTGAAGGTGTGGGGTCTAGAGATGTGATGCAATGCCCCTGTCCTATCAGCAAGCTGTAATTACACTGGGGGCCTCAGGCTCCCTGTGGAGCCCTCCCAGAGAGCACTTCTCCAGGGAGGAGGCTTTGCGCATTGGCAAGTGCCTTTCACCGTTTCCCAGCTGGGACTGGAGCTGTTCTTTGACTTCCTTGAACTGGTTGTGACATCTGCATTGTTCCCTCATTTTGTTTAATGACTTAAATAAAATTTTTGACATGTGTTCACTGTATAGCTGTATGAGAGTCTCTCTCTCTCTCTCTCTCTCTCTCTCTCTCTCTCTCTCTCTTTTGGAAAATTGCCTTTTAACAACAGTGAGCTATAATCACATTGCTTGATGGCTTGTGGGTGGGTGAGCATTTCTCCCAGCAGGGTTCTAGAGATGCAAATTTCTTCACTCTTGGTCTTTGCTCAGGACCTATTTTTCTCTTCTGCTGCTAACAGCAAACACTCCTTTCCCAAGCTTTACTTCCTGTGTTTCTAGCAGGGTTCAAAATATTTCCACAGAAGGGATGTGCACCGCCTGTCAGAGTATGACTCTGGCCATGTCCGCCACAACCCCACAAGGGCAGAGAGAGTGGTGGATCCAGGCAAGACAATCTGTGAGACCCGAAGCTGGAATTTCAGTTAAACAGAGAAATCTTCCTCTGTTGAATTTAAGGGAAGAATAGTTTACTACCCTGTGAATGCTGCTAACCCTGAATAGAAAACCATTCAGAAATAAGACCTAGCAGATGAAAATGGAGCTGAAACATAGTAATGAAATAGATAAGGCAGGAGACCACATCCTCCAAAGAGTATTTATGGAAACAAATTCTTTGCTGCTGTTTCATTTTGCTGTGTGTAAAAGTAAAAGTCTTACTTAATCAGATTCCTAAAAACAGTCCCTTACTGATGATTCTCACTTAGAATCAAGAGGAAGGTTTCCAAATCAATGGCCTAACAAGAAGGCTACTGGAACACTGGTATCACCCTTACACTTTTAGTAAACATGGCACAAAAATCCACATCCTTTTGAAACAGATTAATTTTATTTTTCATTGTGTGCATGTCTCTCGGTGTGTGGGCGCATGCGCGCTCGCTGCAGGCATGTGGGCATGAGTGTGCACAAGTGACAGCAGTGTCCTCGCAATCCAGAAAAGGGAGTCAGATCCCCCCGTAGCTGGAGTTACAGGATGTTATGAGACCTTGATGGGTATTCTAAGGAAAGGACTTAGGTCCTTGGGAAAAACAGTATATACTCTTAATAGCCAAGCCACCTCTCTGACCCAGACTCCATGTATTTTTAAAAGTAAAACTGTAGATGGGACTCTTAGTCCTTGGACCTGCCCAACTTGTACAATATGTAGGATGTACTAGAAGGGGCTTTAAACACACAGCGAGATCTTTCCTGGCCAGCACCGCTCCCAAAGTCTTTCTTGTTCCACCAAGTTCCCAGCCATCAATGACCGTGTTAAAACATAAGACTCCCATCATTGTCACTGCAGCTTTTAGCAGAGTGTGCCCAGTTAGCTCCTGCCAAGGTAGACACAAATCCTATGGAAATAACGAACACAAATTACTTTCATAAAGTTATATTCTAAATCAGTTATGAATAAATGATGCCCATGCAGGCCTTCCTTTATTACACTGCAAAAGACATGTTTGGGGATTGTAAACACACAGGGACCAAAGCAAACATAAAGTGGAAGGTAGCCTTGGTGATAAACACAGATGCTGAGTGTTAAAAGATGATTTCCACTTAGGTGCCTTTGCTCAACCCATCAATAAGGAAAGGAAAACTGGGCAATATCCCACATAATTTTTCATTAGTTACATAATATAAAACAATTTTGATATTATTTTTGTAATGCTGATATTAAAGAATAATGGACCACCTGAAAGATAAGTTTTTGTACTGTGCCATTTGATCAAAAATGTTTGAGAATCTATGTTTAAGGATGATAATGTCCTTTCTCTCTCTCTCTCTCTCTCTCTCTCTCTCTCTCTTGCTCACTCACTCGTGTGTGTGTGTGTGTGTGTGTGTGTGTGTGTGTGTGTGTGTTGGGTAGAAGGTGATGCAGAAACTCCGTTGTCAGCTTACCATGTTTTACCTATAGGACACATTTTGAGGAGTCCTTTTAAACCTATGGTGTGTCAGATTCCAGATGGCATTGAATTCAGAAAACAACTCTATTAGGTTTCTTTAAAAAGACAGCCTGAAGTTGCCAAACCATGCAAACCCATGATAGAAATGTTCTTCTTTTCCAACTTGTTGGCTCTCAAAGGGTGGAGGCCTTGATAACACAAAGTCTATTCTGGGATTTTAAACAAGCTTTTACAGTCAGCAAATCGCAGGAAACATTGCAGGTGTGCGCATGCATACAATAGTGCATATGTACACACGTGTGGATGTTTATATGTGCCTGTGTGTGTGCACTCTTGCCTCTCTTCATAAACTTTAATCATTCCCTGCCACGCAGCACAACTAAGATCAGCCACCTGATTTCTCTGAGTACTTAAAGGCCACATGAAATAAGGTAGGTAGGATCCAGGGCTTTCCTCTCTGAAAATCCTTCTGTTCTCTAACCTTACACATTTTGCATTTGATAACTTGCATTACCATGCCCTCAACAAGATTATGAAGTCTTTGGTGGTGGAAATATAGTCACACACTTTCACAACTCTGATTGGTTTGTTTGTTTGTTTTTTTTTTTTTTTTTGACACAACAGGGAAGTTGCACACATGAACTCAAGGTGGCTGGGACAGCGTGCAGAAGACCTACACAAACTCAAGCTGGACAAATCCCTGCATAGAGAGAGCAGATCAGGAAAGGAAGTCTCACCCATAGCTGGGGAGCTATTAGCAGTTGATAGCCGAAGGCAGAGAGGGTCAGTTTTCTTTAAGGTTGTGAACCCTGGTAAGTCACACTCCAAGGCAGGCCCCACACTGAACTCTGTTTGAATAGCACAAATTGGACTCTGTGGGCTTTGAAAACAAGAGAACATAAAGTTAGCTGGATAGGGAGATGTGAGTGAATCTGGGAGGAGTTGACAGGGGAATATGATCAAAATAACTTTGTCAGTCTCAAAGAACTAATAAAAATATTTTTAAGAAAAAAAATGTCACATGTGGAGAATGTAGTGGAGCACCACATTGCAGAATGGAAAAAGCCCCAAGTGAGACAAAGCAGAGCTGAGATTCTCACTGCCTCTCTCTTCTTCAAAGACAATAGGCAAGTCTCAAACTTCCTGAAGTCCCTGACCTCCAGTGTATCAGGTGGCAGTTATGGAATACTTCACAGGTTTGTTGTGATTAAATGAAATTGTGTAATTCACCAAGGGAAGGCCCCTCGGTACTGCATCACTGCCACCGATATATGTTAGCAATTTTCATTCACTCTTATCTTACAAATGGATCTGAGTATCTATTCAGACATCAACTCTGTGTGTTGAACATTTGCTAAGGAGATTGGACTCTTACTCATGGAGGCTTCAATATAAGGCACGGGCCCCTCCCTCAAGGAGTCCAGGGTGAGTGTTTAGTTGGGCGCATTCATTAGAGTCTAAGTAAAGGGTGGTCTTAAGGAACAGAGGTTTCAGTGACTTGTTGGAGAACACCTAAACTGTTGTACGTCAGGGTGGGCCAGGCTCTACCAAGGTTTCCCCTGGAAACAACTTATAATTTATTGAAGCATTCATCTTTAATGCTAAACACTTCAGTGGAGGCAGAATGGGCTGATGAGAACCTTTCCTCAGATGTTTGGTGGACCCAGTGGGAGCCAGCAGAGAAATGAACTAAGCTTTCTCCAGTTGTTCCATTCACAGAAGCTGCCAGCTCCAGCTTCCAAGGGCCTCCTCCTTCCTTGAAGTCTACTGAAGAGAATGATGTACTTCACGTAACAGGCATTATCATTGGTGAATATCTTAGTGGACAGAGAAACTGAGATCCAAAAGGGTATTAGCTAGGATTGGAGCCCAGGCCTCTCTAATAATCTAAATTGAACAAAATGGGTGCCAAACAATGTTCTCTATAATAGTATGAGCCCTCAGCCCTCAGGCTTGAGCATGCATTTGAATCATCTAAGAACTTTAAAAGGGACTAGAGGAGGGCTTCTCAACTTGGGGGGTTGAGTGATTCTTTCATAGGGGTCACCTAAGACCACAGGAAAACACAGATATTTACGTTACAATTCATAACATCAAAATCACAGTTATGAAGTGGCAACAAAAATAATTTTATAGGTGGGGTCCACCACAACCTGAGGAACTATATTAAAAGGTTGCAGCATTAGGAAGGTTGAGAGCCACTGGAGTAGAGAGATGGCTCAGTGGGTAAGAGCACTTGCTGCTTTCAGAGAACAATGCACAACTGCCTGTGACTTCAACTCAAAAGGACCCAGTGTCCTCTTCTGGCTTCGGTGGGACATGCCCTCATGTGGCATAAACTCACAAACATGCACACATACATGTACATAAAACATTTAAAGAGCTTTGAAGGAGCATGCTCCTACCTAGACCAACAAATGCGAATCTGATGAGGTTAGGTGTTGTTACATGCTCTGCAATCACTTCCAGTTCACCCACGACTTTGGATGCCTTAGAGCTTCTGTACCCATCATTAAGCCATGACCACTGATTTAAAGAGTTCTGTTTACTTTAAAACCACACCTGTCCCAAGGGTACATGGACAACAGGGGAGGCTGTGAGTCTGTACAGGTCTCTCTCTTCTCCACTTTGTCATGCAAATTCTCTCACCTGAGACCTAGCAGGCAGTCCCACAAAGATGGGAGCAGCACATCACCCAAGCACTGGTGTATCTCTGGAGAATCCACAGCTAAGTTCTCACCTTACATCCGGACTTCACTTGCATTCAAATCAACTAGAGAACTCGTTAGCTGTAGCTGCTGGTCCATTGGCCGAATTTGCAAGTTCGCTGATGTTAATACCATGAAGCTATAAGGCCATATTCTGTAGCCACTGATCTGGGTCCTGAAATTGGCTTCATAGTCCTTTCTGGAAGTGCTCAGAAGGGACCATTAGACCTTCTGGAAATGGAGTTACAGACGGCTATGAGCCTTCTGTGGGTGCTGGGCCTGGATCTAGGGTCCTCTACAAAGACAATACATGTTTTTAACAGCTAGGTTACCTCTCCAGCCCAAGTAGCTCCCACTTTTGTGAAGTACTTGGCCAAATTTCTAGAGAAAATAATGGAAATAATGAAAAAGGTCTCTATGGTTCCTCTATAGTCAGTATCTGTAGCCCAGTTTCAAGTGAACTAGGATTAAGTGTTAAATTCCCAGTAGATATCTGACTTCAAAGAAAAAAAATTAACAAAATCTGTCTGCAGATGTAAGAATGATCATAAAGGGGCCTGCAGGTTTTCTGTCTGCAGGGCTGTCTTGAAAGACTGTGAAGTGAAATATTACTGTTTATC
Source organism: Lophiomys imhausi (assembly GCA_907164525.1). Classification (NCBI taxonomy): domain Eukaryota; kingdom Metazoa; phylum Chordata; class Mammalia; order Rodentia; family Muridae; genus Lophiomys; species Lophiomys imhausi. Next base: position 927,702 of record CAJQZJ010032284.1, on the reverse strand, counting down.
TAACTTATGGGTAAAAATATTGTAAATAAATGAATGTTTCCTTGGAGCTCAGCTTACAACACAAGTGTATTTGTTGCTGGGTCTGCCAAGATGGGGCCCCATTGAACGTATAATGCTACCCTCTTGTTTGATATGATATTGTGGGAAAATATGTTACCTCCCTTCAGAAGAAAAAATGAAATGTTTTGGAAGGGATAGAGAGATCTTGTGCCAAAATATGTAGCCATCTCCAGTGGAAGTATTTTAGGTACTGGATAGTTTTTCAACTAGATATGTATCAGTTTTAATTATAATATTAAGTAGGTCTCCTATTTTGACTTGACATACTTATATAAATAAACTTGATTCATATATGCAATTTCATCCTGAATGGTGTTTCATAATCCAAGATAAGAATTATGATTTGTTTTGAATTATCATAATGTGCAACCATTCTAAATACTTCCCAGGCCAGCTTCTCTCTTCGGATAACACTGGGACATTTTTGCATAGTGACTTCCCCCCCTCACACACACATACCTTGGAACATTGAGAGGTTCTGAGGCCCAAGGTTACAGACACACTGTAGTCTTTGAGAGTCCTATGGACCTGGTTTAAATATGGCTTTCAACTCTCATTGGTACCACTCAGCCATGTCACAACTGCCTCAGTTGGCTTTAGCCCCTCATTGGTACACGGTAGCAGCGTGTGTTGACAGCAGTTTGCCAATGGTATGTCATTCAGACTGGCTTTAGGATCCTGTGACATGGGCAGTCTTGGTTAGTGCCTAGTTAAGACCCTGCAGCCACTTGGAGAATCTTACTCTTTCCTTAATAAGAAATCCTACGATCTTATCTTCCACAGGCTAAATCAGGACATCCCATTGGTACTGTAAAGTATGATATAAAAGCTTATACTCTTGGCACTCCATAAACAACACCCCACACTCACCCATGGCTGTGCAATGACTCCCAAGAGCTGCCCACTGTATGTCACCAGCAATCTTAAAAGCATGGCAGGATCACAGGCTCCCATGATGGAGAAGTGGTCTTCCAAAGACCCCAGGGGAAATCTACATTCTTTCCTCTCTCCTCTTGCCTTGGTGATCACACCTCTCCTATGCATTTGGTCACATTCCTTAGCCCTAAGATTTCAAAGGCCATAACTGGAAGTGTCTAACTCAAGTTGGGTGCGATCACTATGAAGACCTAAGATAGCTCCCAAACTCCTCACTGTCATGAAGGATGGTATTCCCACCTGCACCTGCACAGCCATAGACAGTAGATGGTGCTATATATGTAAGGGTGAGGGAGTTAAATGTAAGTGTGCTTCCAGGTTATAGAATCTCAGGCAATCCAAAAGCCAACTCCCTACTTGTCTCATCTGTTGGAGCATCAATGCAGGGCCTAATGGATGCTGAGGCAAAACATTTGCAAGAGAATGGAACTGCTTCTTGCCCTTTCTTCACCCCTCAAGTCCCTCTGAGTATGTGCCACAGGGGAAGTTTTTCTTTTCTATTATTAATCGTGTCTTCCACTTGCAAAATTCACACACATTCACCATCCTGGAGTTTCTGCTGTTCACCTTGGCCTCGGGGTCTATAAGTCACCTGGACCAGGGGAAGTGAAATCTCACAGCCATACCACCTCTTCTTGCTCTGTTTCATTCTCTGCTTCTTTCTCTGTCTCATATGTAATTCACTATAAGACATTTGTGGTTGCTGTTTAATCAAGTCACACGTGGATTTCTTCAGCCTGTGGCCCTAGAAGTCTGAGGCTGCACCTGCTGGGGAGCCATTATCTAATCTTTCTGGGAGGCTTAACACTGTCTCTAGTAAACCTCTCCATGTTTACCCAGAATAGTGTTTTACGGTGTAAGAGATACTTTGCCTCTGAATGTTAGGGCCACTTTCCACCTGGTATAAATGACAGCGTTTGAGGAGGGAAAAAGGAACTGCTGAGTGACACTCCTGTGGAATTCTCTCCCAGTGAAACTCACATTCCCCCACTCCCTCCAAGTTTGAGCAGTCACTTCTTACAACACCATGTAGAGGTGCTCTGAGCAGAAGAGACACCGATTTAATTGCAGGCTGACAAGGAAGGTGACTTTTCACAAAGGTGCCATCAGACACCACAGCGCGAGGCGCTGAGCCACAGCAGGGAAGGATCCTGTTGATGTAAAATCCCATCACAATATTTGAGAAGTTTAGTTTCGATATAGACTTCGGGGGTGGGGGGGTGGAGGACCAGAGAAGAGACCGTATTTTCTTCAAACACTGGCTTGATGATAAGGGTGAGGTTGGTGTTGCCTCTGGACCTGGGAACCATCATAAATAATGCCATGAATGATGTTCCCATAAACAATACTAGATGGGAAAGGGGGTCATTTGATAGCTATTAAAATTTTCTGTCTCAGATGCTTACCAAAATACTGTGCATTGAAATGTTTCCATATTTGGGAATGCCAATACTTACATCAAAGGAGCAGGAAAAAAAAAAAAAAAAGGTCCAAAGCCAAAGGAAAATGAAAAGGCTTTGAATTCATGGTTGCCAGGCTTGTCTGTGAAGTAGAATTGACTAAGGAAATTCTAGAAATCTTGATGCACAGGGACATCCGACCATTGGTCTGGTCTTCATTCATCTCCAGAATGATAACTGGACATGGATATTTCTTAGACCTTCTCAGGTAAGTCCAACATGAGGCTTAGATTGAGAAACTGTGCTCAGTGGAGTTTGGATGGAAGGCTGATCAAGTCACTCTCAGATGTATGCTCAGGGGTGACGTGCAGGCCTCATACAAGTTGGTGGCCCTTGAACTGGTCCGAGAGGCAATGACTCTGTGGTTTATGGTGGTGGTGACTGTTCTGTGACCTGGTGACCACAGAATCTGTGACCCAAGCAAAGGAGCATGAGGCAAGGAGAGGAAGTCTTTTAGAGAAAATCTGCAAAATTAATGCTTAGAAATCATAGGGATCTGGAAGGGAGTAAGTGATTTAGATGCCATTAAGCATCCACGCTAATATTTCCTTCTCTCACCAGCTCTGATCTAAAGGAAAAAAAAAAATGGAACCAAAAGGGGGGGGGGGGGGGGGGGGGGACTGTGTGCCTCAAATCTAACTCCGGTTTCACTTCCTGCCCAGAAGTCTGCATTTATGATAAAAGAAGGAAGGAAGAAGAGAGGCGTGGTGGAAAGAAAAGATTTCCATGCAATCCCAGTCACTGTTTGTTGAGTGCTTTGTGGACCGAATCGATGTAATGTTTAAAGCAGTAATGAGAGGAAGAGTCTTTACTCGAAATAAGGGGTGTGCTTCCTTCTGCCAAGCAATAAGAAGAGCCGCGTCTTTACTGTCAAACCCAGCCGGTGCAACAAGACTAGAAGAAAAGGTAGTTTGGTCCTGCTCAATCTACAAGATTCAATTTGGAAATGTGTCTGAGGTTCTTCCCAAATGTATTCTCTTGTCTGCAGACTCTCCCAACTGGAGAATGGATGAAGTCTGTTTGTGAGAGAAGTTGGGAATCCATTTAGGATTGAACTGACACTGTTTGTTTTCACATAACCCATGGCTTCTCTATCATGGCTCTCTTCTGGTCTTCTACACTTCCAGTTCATTTGCCTTCCTTCTAGAAGTTTTTCGATTCTCTGCCTTGGTATCTGCAAAGCATAAAGGAAAACCATGACCATGAGGTGGGCATTCAGTGCAAGATCCTAAAAATACAATTTGTGTCTAAAGAAAGCAAACAACCTGAGAAGCAGTGTCTTGGTGTTTGCCTTCGTGTCTGCACTCCCAAAACGACTCACCTTCCTTCAGGTTCCACACTGCTGGGTTTTTTTCAAGATTCCTGGTATTTCTAAGTATTATACACCATGCTTCATGCTTCTTTGAAGAAAATGTGAAATTGTTCAATTCTGAGTGACCCAGAGAACCACAGGGACCATTGGGTCCATTGCAATACTCTAAGGGGTTGATTCCTGGCTCTGGAAAATCTAAGTGCCTATCCATCTTAAAATCCATCTTATGATGCCTATTTGTAATCTAGCATCATGTCCTGCAAACACCGGTCCTACCAAAAAGAAAAATTCCTTCTACTTCTTTAATTTGACAGACAGGGAAAAATGAAATCCGGGGTTTTTAATTCTGACACTAGGTAAATCTCTTTTTAAAATCCACTTAAGACATGGTAATAAATATACATCCCCAAACTGAATTATTTGCACAAACCAACCTCTGGGTGGCTGGAATCTGGGACAATTACACCTAAGGACCAGACCTGCAGTAATGCCCCAAATTACTTTCTGGAAGGGGTGGCCAGCGGGCCCCATGATTTTAAAGGCAAAACTTCAAACCAAATGTTTCTCTCTTTATTGATCTACTTTCATCTCCCTTCATTGCATTTCCTGTTTGGCTTTTTCTGCTTCTCCCTCGCCCCCCCACCAGGGTGGTGAATGCTCTCAAATTGGTGATTGAAGGTCTTGGAGGTGCTGTTTACAAAGGCTATTAATGCCCCTGTCCTCATTTCCTGTTTTACCGCCAACAAGCCTGACACAAAGCCCTCCTTGGTAGACACTAAAATGCTGGCGAGGCCCCACTGAGCTTCTCAGTTTGCAGAGAGGGTAGATCTGCAACCTAAGGCGCCTGCTTTCCCTACATATCCAAGGAGGTTACCTTCTATAGCTGCTGGAAGAAATATTCTGAATAACAAAGTGATTCTTCTGAAAGGAATTCATGTGGCGTGGTACATTATTGACGAGACTTCAATAACCCTGGCATGTTGTGCCAGTCTCACATGGAAATGTACTTGCGGATTTCCTTTTGGGGGTTTGTGCATTCTGTGACCTGAAATGCTTGAAGGTCCCTGATAGTCACAGATGCGAAATCTGGTAGAGACCCGCTGCAGTGTTTCTCCGCACATTCCGTGGTAAACCTCTTAGGACCTCAGGCCTGCACCTCTGAAGTGATCAGGTTGTCTCTGTTGAATCTAGCCAAGCAGGTACTAGGCTCAGTTACCTCTGGTTCAAACTGAGAGCTCAGTCACCTGTGAGAAATGAAAGTGTTTGGGAAGCTTCGTGGCATGAAAGCATGTGTGTTTTCATCCATGAAGTGTCTGCCTCTTTAAGTTGTCACCAGCATTAAATGAGCTGACCGATGTCAACGTCAAGGACGATGCACTCAGCAAATTCTAAGTATGTCCTAAGTGACATCTGTCAGGTCAGGATGGGCAGAAAGAGTTTTGCACACCCAGTAACACCCTTCCTGGGGGGTGTGTTCGGATTCTGTAAGAGGAAAAATTGGAAAAGTTGTTTCAAGGAAAGCAATCTAACTGTGTGCTCAAGGACCTCCATTGTTCAAGTCTTAACCAAAAGCTGTGGAAAATGGGACACAACCCAATCAACTCTGGGGTGTGACTGCTGGCTCCTGCTGCTTCTGCGTCTTCCAGTCCTCATACCATGGGGCCGAACAGAGAACACAGCGGTCCTGTGACAGTGATGACATAGCTAAAGACCCTCAGTTCTGCCCTAATGGACAACACTTGAAAGAAAAAACACACACCTGTTTTGTATGCCATTGTCAAGCATAATTAATGTCCTCATAGCCTGTGACAGAGTAAGCCTTTATGTCGTCATTGTCATCCCCATCACACCATTCCTGTTGTCACGTCTTCTTCTGGGAATCACTGCAAAAGATCATCCTTGAGGTTCTTTCCTGTTTCTGGAAATCTAGATACATTTCTAGATACCTTTAAAGCCTTTTCCAACTTGCTTATGTTTAAACATTCAAAATACTGACTAAGTTCGTTTTTAAGCCTGGGAAGAGCAATCAAATAAAATATGAAGTAAAAGGAAATAAGAAAATACCCTTCACCAGCCTTTGAAGAAATAGACCAGCAGTACACTTAATACTCCCTTATCTTACCTATCTGGCCAGTCCCTTGTTCTCTTTTTTGGCCTTAGTTGACATAGTCATGCATGGTTTTGAGCCAAAGGATTTCCACTGGAGGCGGTCAGCTCTAACATCATCTCCACCAACGTCCCTGTGTCACTACTCGGACAGAAGTTGTCACTCTTTATTGGGCACCCATGTGTCAGTCTCCATTCTTCTATCTGTCCACAGACATTTCTGTTCATTTAGATTTTTTTTTTTGTACATTTGCTTTGCTTTTGATAAAGTAAATGTTGGTTAATTGCCATGCTAAGGTTCACTTCAAGAGCGTTTCTAGGTTGTGCACTTGGGATTGAGAAACCATTCCTTGGGTATATGACTTTGTCAAGGTTACCAAATCGTACACTCAAATTGTTTCCCAGAGTCAATAAACTTCTCAGTCTTTGCTCAGAGATATCCATAATGTTCATAACTGGCATTTAAAATCTTCACTAATTTGTTAGGTGCAAAACAACATCTCACTGTGGCTTGAACTGGTATGTTTATGATCTCTAGTGATCATCTGTATTTTTCATATGTTTGATAGTAATGTAAGATTCCTGTTTTGAAGAGACTAGCCAAGAATTCTATTTTTTTTTCTGTAAGATGTTTGTCTTTTCCTCATGAGAAACAGTGACTTATACATTTAGTACACTTCCCTTTTGTCTGTCTACTATCTATCCCCCAGCCCCATTCCTGTAGATATACCACTTCTTTCTGTATTTGTTTGTTTTCTCTTTCTAGAGTCTTTTGAGGAACAGCGTTATCAACCTTTTCCCCCGGGCTTTGTCCTTTAGTTTAAAATCTTGTTAAATTGCTTTATTTTTTTTCCTCCAAAGCTTCAAGAAATCTTCACGCAAAAATTTCACAGCACTGCACTTTGCAGTTTAAGTTATGAATCTACCTGGGATTGGCATTTGTAGAAGGGGAAGAGGAGATGAATTTCTTATTTTTGCAGAGGGATAACTTACAGATCAGGAGCCATTGCTGCAGCTTCCATTAGGGTGTGTCCATTTCTGGTATTTGTTTCAGTCTATTTTCACTTGCCTTCTCTAGGTTTACGATTAGAGTGTCTTAATTTCTGTAACTCTGTGAAATCAACCTCTTTTGATCCATCTCTGGAGATTTTTTTTTTAACATAACTTACGAATTAGTTGTTCCTTAAGGTTGGTAAGAACATGTCAGGGAACTTTCTAGAGATGGAGCTCTTTGAGGAACAATTTCTAGCCATGGACTCTTTGTAGGGACTGTGTGGCCGTCTTGTCTTTACAACTTTAGACACAGGTGGGCTGGGTTGCAGATGCCTCCTTTGCCCACTTAGCTGTCTGAGGAGCTGCTAGACTGGCATGCAGAAAAACTAGGTCATTTTGTGTTCCCCTGAACAACGATTATCCAGACCCTTGTCAGGGCTTATTGTTGACTGTATTTCGATTAAAGCCATCACAGGGTGTGGGATATGTCCAGGTCCTTTTCATGTGTATTCCCCAGTGAATCTTTTCATGTACTTGCTGGCGACTTATATATTTTCTTTGGAGAAATGTCTGTTCATTTCCTTTGCACATTTTTCAGTTGGCTTTCTTTATTTTGAGCTGATAGCTCTCCTTATATATAAATACATTGTCTGTCAGATATACGACTTTCTGTAGTGTGTATCATGACCTGTAGGTTGCCTTTCCCTTCCTTGGAAAATATTTATTTATGATTTTCCTTTGTGTGTGTGTGTGTGTGTGTGTGTGTGTGTGTGTGCCTTTGTGAATTTATGTACATTCTGCAAGTGCAGATGCCTTCGGAAACCAGAGGGCATCAGATACCTTGGAGCTGGATTTACAGGCCACTGTGAGCCACCTCTCAGATCCTGAGAATGAAACTCAGTGCCCTGCTAAAACAACAAAGAGTCTGAACTGCTGAGCCACCCCTCCTGCCCAGCTTCCCCTTTCTCCTTACTGCATATATTTATGGGGTGCAACCTGATGTTTTATATATGTAAACCTTATAGAATGGTTAAATCTTGGTAATCAGCATATGAATCTACTCAGCTACTTATCACTCTAGGGCTGAGAACACTTAAAATTTCCCCTCTTAACGATTTTTGACCATGTCGTATTGTTAACTGTGGTCACCACAGTACACAGTAGCTCTCCAGAACTCTTCCTATATACATTTTGTGCCTTCAGCCAACATCACCCCCAATTTCCTGGAAATCTCTACTGTACTCTCTGTTTCCCTGAGTGCACATGCAGGGGCAAACATGTAGCATCTTCCTTTCGGTGCCTGGCTTATTTTCACTGAGCATAGTAACTAGGATCCTCCGTGTTGTTGTGAATAACAGGATTTACTTCCCTTCAAGGTTGAGAGTTTTGTACTGAATGTGTCCTGTTTTCTCAGCTATTGTTTAGGATGTGTGTGGAGTAGGTAATGTATTCTGCCATACTTCTGAAATCAGGAAGCCTTTGAAAACTATTATTCTTTCTATCCCTTAATCTTTTTCAAAAGTACTCATTGTACAACAATATAAAATATTCTTAATGTGTGCAAATAAATTGTTTTCTTATACATTATAGATGCATCTTCATGTATTCTCATTTGTCCAATGAGATAAGAAAATTAAAATTTCAGACATGCTGGATAATATGTATGTTTTTATTTTAAGGATTCATGTAAACTGTGTTTGCTATAACTGTAACTATCCTAAAGGAAGGCCAAAAGGTCTTGGTTAGAAACAAAGCTGAAATATCCTATTAAGAGTATCAAGTAAATGAAACAAGAAAGGGTAGAGCTAGCAAGATGGCTTGGCAGGTCAAGGAGCCTGCTTCCCAGTCTGAGTGCCTGAGTTCAATCCTGGGACCCCTTACCTTCTGCATAAGGCTACTGTGAGAACTGGCAAGCACTCGTTGCAGTACATGGCACGTAATGTGCACCCCCCAAATCGAGTTTCATCATTGCTGCAGTTCAGTTTTTGTTGCTGTAGTTGTTTTTGTTTTCCACACTAAAGTGACATGTTGTACCTTCAGTGATGAGCTAGCAGGTCAACCTCTGGGGTCACCTCTGCAAATCCTACCACAAATGATGAATGGTACCCCTAAAAGATGTTAGTACATTCCTCAAACATCCTTGGCGCTGAAGTGTTTTCAGTCCCCAATACAAAACATTTATACTATCAGACATTTCAGAAGAAGGAAAAGAAAAGACTGACACAAATTATAAAGGCAAACAGTGGCTAAAGAGTGGAGAGGGGAAGGAGATGCCAGCTGTTTAATGACATCCATGCTAAGCAAGAAAGGGAAAAAGCCTGTCCTTGGATGACATTATCCTTGGATGACAAAGGAAGAGTATGTCCTCTAACACACAAAGAGGCCTTAAAATGCATTTAATTGTCGAGATGCTAAAAGCAGGGGATATGTGTGCTCCAATGGCCATCCTGATCCAAACCGCGTTTGGACTGAGCCTGTAATAAATTGTCGGCGGGGCCTTTGCGTTCACTTAAGCTAATGCGGAGTGTCTGGTTTCTACAAAGTAAATCACGGTGCCTTTGGTACTTTATTTTCCACCTTGTGTATAAGTAAACTGCAGGATCAATTGGGAGGTGGAATCAAGCTGCTATTTATTACCTTGAAATGTGACACCCCATTTTAAGTGCCCTATTCCCTTATGACTTCGCTTGAGAATACTATTATGTCCAAACAGTATAGAAAACAGCTTTACAGCCCCTGTTGTGTGTGTGCATGTGTATGTGATTTTTTTTCCTTTAACTTCAACCCAGATGGATTTACAGTGTATAGAACTTTCAGAACCTAAATAAGCAACTTAGTGGATTTTGAAAACGTCCTGTAAAGGAGGAAGAGTCACTTGGGTGACTTTTGGTATTAAATCTTAGCAGAAGGGATTCATGGCTAGAACATTATTTTTCATTATAGGAGGAAAAAAAGTGCAGGACTCCCATTGACCCACCTATCATGGCTTAAAAATTCCAAGGAAAATAAATAAAAGTCTCTTGTCTGGGGAGAAACATTTGGCTTCGTGGGGTTCTGTCATCTTGCTGTGCTCTGCAAGGAGACCTGGTCTGATTTATGAGTTTCAGAAAGAAAGCCTTCTGACACTGCCGGAGGGCTAAAAGGGCAGGGACCCAGCGTATATCAGGAAGGTTCAACCTAACCCCCATGACCTGCACCCGCCTTTCCTGATTCAAACACAGCGCGCTGGGGCCCTGCAAAGACCTTTTTCCTGCGGCATGGCCCAGATCACCAGACCACTGGTCACTGTTCTTACACTTGGGTCTTGCCTTGTGTCATTGCTCGGCTTGCCGGTGACCGCACGGCTTGCCCCTACCGAGCATGACAGGCACGGTGAAATGGCCCCCCCAAACTGAGTTAGATGAAACTGAAGAGAAGCTGACAGTAATGAAAGGCTGGTGACAGCCTTGATCCCCATAAATTCAGGTTTTATTAGGGCTTAAACTTAAGGTTAGCCAGGAAATGAAGGAAAGAAAGAGGGGAAAGTCTGAAAGGTGGTCCAGGGATTGTGGTAGCTCACATCATTTCTTCCTAGTTGTGACTGGGAGACACGGTTTTCTTTATTCTTCCTTTTCTCCTTCACTACTGTTCTCTCTCTTTCCTTGACTTCTTCTTCCTCTTCCACCCCCTCCCTTCTCCCCTTTCTTTCACCTCTCCGCGACCCTTAAACACTTATGCTTAGCCATGTCTTGTGTACAGTCTATCCAGGGACTCTTGAAATACTCTGGAAGGGTGTTTTTCTCTTTACAAAATAAATGTATTAAGGGGACTCCTCTAACACTTTGGGGTACACCTCACCACAGCCTCTCTTCATCCAGGATGAGCCTCAATTGTAGGTTCAAACCTTTGGCATCATTTCCAATTGTAAATTTTAAAAAAGAGCATTAATATGTGCACTGTGGAGGTGCTTATACTGGTGTGGAATTATGAGTGCAAATGTGTGTGTATGAAAAATTTCCTCCACCCCCTACTATTCCTTCAGATACTCAAAACCTTGTCTAAATCAGCTAATGTGTTCTGAGATTTATAGGAAATTTTATTATCTCAAAGATAAAATAAAATTTTTACATCATATACAGCCTAGGATAGACTTTGAGAGTAAGCCCAACGCCTTTAAATGATCAGAAACCATAACTTCTGGGTAAGTCTTTGTACCAGTTGCATTGCAACCTTCATTCACTCAGAAATACCAAAGGACTTTTGACTCTAAACAATAAAATTAGAGAGGTATTTATCAAGAGAGACTACATTCTTGGGGTTACTTGAAGACGAGATGGAGACTGCTGTGGGTTGTGGTGATGAACAGCAAAAAAAAAAAAAAAGACAGACAAATGATTCATTTCTTATCACAGTCAGCCAGCGTTAATTAAAACATCATTGCAGATGTATAGCAGCAAGGAAAGCCGGCTGCCTCAGGAGGTAGTGCCTATGGAACGTAAAGATATCCCGGTTATTTATCTGCTGTTTGGATCTTATCCTTTGAATCCCGCTCCACCCCCTCATTTTATTACAGGCCCTGTGTATACTCCACCATAAAGAGCAAAGAAACATATGGGGCCTTGTTTGAACTTCTGTAATGAATCCTTCCAATATATTATTTCCTTCAAAAGTTATTTTTAATTTTATTGCAGTCTGTTTGTGTATTCTCCCCAACAATTGCCCAGACAAAATTCCAACTGGCAAACCATCTCTGAAGGGTCCTTCCCGCTTGAGAAAACCATTGATTTAGGGAATGTGCCAAGCTGGAGAAGGCTCCGCCCAGCTTACCTCCCTTGTGGTGCTGGTGGTCTCTCCGCAGAAGGAGGGTGGACCAGCTTACTTCCTAGTCCTGTGCTTCTTTTCAAATTTCTTCTCAACAAAATTTCTACCACCAATGAGTCTCACTCCCTACCTGCCCACACCGGACTTCACTCTGCTGAAACAAACAAACCAGAGGCTTCCAGGTGGCCCGCCTGTTGAGGTGATTTCACAGAGAAGGTCTGGGGTGGGGGGGGGGGGGGGCACAGGCACAGTTGAAAACCATTTCTTAAAGAATTTGTTTCAAAGTTGGAAATTTTCATATAAAAATCTGGGTTTATGGAATAGCTGGTGGATTTCCCCCTGAGCATGGAAAGTGCTGTGTGAGGATTTTTCTCTTGACAAATTAGGAGAGCTGGCAAGCTGGGCCCTTCCCCACAAGGCAGCCAGCTCTGCCCTTTCACATGGAAGGGTACACATTCAGGACCACGCTGGTATTCTAGCTTGGTCTGCTGCAAATGTTTTAGCACAGGTCAGGTTGACTCTCCCCTGGGCACTGGCGTTGGCACCCTGAAGTATGCATCTCCAGAGACAATTATCAGAAGACTTTTTTTTTTCTTTGTCTGACTCTACAGACAATAAAACATTGAGTTAGTTGACCTGACAAAAGAGCTTGCTGCAGTATTTTTTCTTTGGTTTGGTTCTGGTTTTCATTTTTAAAAGTTTTTGACATTAATATAATTGCATCATTTCCTCTTTCCCTTTCCTCTTTCCAACCTTCCCATGTACTTCCCTTGCTCTCTCTCAAATCCATGGCTTCCATTTCTTTACTTGTTATGTACACACATACACATGTATATATATACATATATGTATATGTATATATATATTTCTAAATAAAAAATTGCAACATGCTCAGTTGGTATAAAGTTACTTGCGTGTATATAACTTCAGGGGCTGTGCACTTGGCATTGGATAACCAGCTTGGGGGTCTTTCCTTAGGAAGATTTGCTTTGAAATTTTTTTATTTATTCTTTTTGAATTTTTAACTGAACAATCATTTCCACACTCTAACGTTGTGCCTTCAGACCTCTTCATCTACAAGATCTACATCAGTGGATTCAACTCACCACAGATCCAAGTATTTTAAAAGTGCATCTGTGCTGAACATACACAGACACTGTTCTTGCCGTTATAAATAATTCAGTCTGCACTGCTCGCAGAACTCCTCCATTTTGTGAGATATTGAGAGACTTTAGAGACCATTAGGATATCCTGTCAAGATATCCATGGGCTGTGTTCATTAAAAATGGTCTCTGGCTTGTGATTCTTGTACTTAGTGATGGTGGGAAGGCTGTGTGCACTCCATGGGTGAGTGGTAAGAGTTTTGCTATGTTCTTGTGACTCTGAGAAGCAAGAGCAAACCCCAGCCACCAGTCGATACCCTAGAGTGTGCAGGGTTGTTAGGCCATAAGGCTTGGTAGGGTGAGTACAATAAATGTGTATTTGAGACTTGCCGTTTTCAAGTGGTGGTGATATCCTACACTGTAACTTCACTGTGAGCCAGTAAACATGTGTGCCGTGACCCTTACATGACACACTAGAGCAATCTAGAAGTTTGGCATCATCTGGGGTCCTCAAGCCTGTTCTCCATGAATAACAAGGTACAGCTGCCCCCATGGATATTCCAAAGGGTTATTAAAATCCCTCAACCACGATTTTATTTTCTCAAATGAATACCTTGTGAATAGAAAATGTGCATAATATCCTTCTTATTTAATATTCAGGGGAAATCTTAAGAACCGGTGGACAGTATGGTCAGGTATGCGTGAACCCAGAGAGTCTGGTCCTTGCAGAGGTTACTCCATTTTGATACAAGAACTCTTGGCTTAGGGAGGTGATGCTAACTTCTGTAGCACGTTGCTCCATCCACCCAGAATGGCTCATATTTGATAAATGTGTGCTTTATTTTTTTCATGATGTAGACCCCTGCAGAGATTCCTGGAAGACAGAAGCAGCTTGCTTCCGTGAACAACTTTAGGGATCCAGGCGAAGGGCTTCTCTTTCACCTTCAGCTTGGTGCATGTAAGATGATGTTGTCTCCATTTCATCCACCTGGGGGAAATGAAAATGCAGAAGATCTGCTACTATAATCCACCCATAATTCACTGACTATAATTTAATTATCTGGCTAGCCTTAACTTCAAGGAAGGCTGAGGAATTCTGGGAGTTCTGAGAGAGTGAGGACCACGGGCTTTTGTGGATAACTAGCAGTCTCTCATCTCTCCCAACTCTCAGAAGCTTCATGTGACGAAGATTTGTCCAGCCATGTGTGCTTCAGAAATTTAACATGGACAGCTAACCATGAAAACTCCACAGAGTTTGTGGATGTACTCCATTCTACAGTTCAGAAGCCGAGCTAAAAATATGTGTTTGGAAGACATGTTAGTATCAGCAAAATCTGATAGAATATGGATATTCTGAAACTCTAGAGAATGACATCTGTTTAAAAATGGAATTCTAGAAAAAGAACTGATCTTAAACATTTAGAGAAAACAGATAATGATATTTTCAGAGCCTTTTTTCTGTGCCCCAAATTAAGAAACAGTTCTATGATCAAGAACTTAATTATTAGTCCTTTTTAGAGGGTAGACTACTAAAACCCATAGCCCTTTCCTTGTGAATTTTTTGCTGTAACTTGTTAGTTTGAGCTTTCATGAAGGTCTTAATGGCAATTCTAAAGAAGAATGAAGAGGTTAAATCATGGCCACTCAGTTATCTGGGAACAGAACTAAGAGGTATGTCTTTCTTGCTTCAAGTCAGCAAAAACGAAGTCTCAGAAGAAACTGATCTTCAGCTTGGAATTTGTACACTGCTTTTTATTCTACGCAGGAGCAAGACACCTGAAGAAAGGTAAGTAAATACCCTTCCTGGAGAAATTTCTTGTTCAAGCTGTGGGGAGAATGTACAAGACGTGAGTAGGATAGCTTGTTATTCTAGAATCAAGGCAGACTCAAAAGATTTCTGGAGTTGTATGCAAAGACTCAGGACTGGGTTCAACCTTCAGTATGGCATATACCGGTGTGGTGGTATATGCCTGTAAACCAGCACTAAGGAGTCAGAGGTGGGAGAATCACAAGTTTAGGGCTGTCCTCAGCTACACAATAAACGGAAGGCCAGTCAAGCGGTGTGCCAGAAGACGAAAATCACTCACAAAAGGACTGTAAATCAAAACTGGGACACTGTAGTGTGGAAGACGTAAAGGGGCAATAGACTAAAACATGGCACGCGTGTCAGAATCCACGGGCACGCGTGTCAGAATCCACGGGCACGCGTGTCAGAATCCACGGACACGCGTGTCAGAATCCACGGACACGCGTGTCAGAATCCACGGGCCCACAGTGTCAGAACATCAGCCAAACAGAGAAGCAAGAACAACAAAAACCCCTGGGTCTATCCTTGGCCACTGGGAGGAAACAAAGTCTTTTGAAAAACAATATAAAAGGGAAAGCAGAAGTATTCCTGCCTGCCTCTTACCTATAAACTGCGATCAAAGCATCCAAACGCTGTGGTACAGGACGCTTCTTCGTCAAAGTTTTCAGATTTCTAGAATAAACAAAGAAAGATACAAGTAGAAATTTGTCACCTGTAGTGCCTAGTGGGGAAATGGGTTCAGGCAACAATCGTCACAGGTTTCTAAGACCACAGAATAAGAGGGACACCCAATTTTAGGTCCTACCTACTCTAAAAATCTATCACTTCTGAGGATGAAGTCTTGACAGAGACACCTCCATAATTTTAGTCTGCTCAAACATTAGGAAATAACAATTTCTCAAAAAGCCACAGGCAGAGACACATGTTATAGGACCCTGTAGGATCATACATGGTAAAACTAAAACTAAAACTGTGAAAAGCGTCACAAGATGGACCATATGGCTCCCTCCACGAGAGGTTGTATGCTAAAAATAAGAGCTACTTAAATGCCTTAAGGAACAGTCACATGCAGGGTTCTAATTTGAAGATGTTTATTTTTATCCTATATTTTTAAGATAGTTGGGACTAGGGTCACTGGTTGAATAGCAGATGCTACTTAAATGATCATGAACGCTCATTGTTACAATGGTAAATGTTTAAGGAGCGCAGCATACATTTTAGAGACATGAACTTAGCCACTGGGGAAGAAGTTATGTATACCTGGGATTTGCTAAAATTGGTAGGGAATGGGGTGAGTGGGAGGGCATATCAAATCAGGCTACCATGAATTCATGGTTGGAAAGTTGAGTGATGGAGGCTCGCTACTTCATACGCTCAAAGAGTAAGAAGGGATCGGAGAGGTGGCTCAGCAGTTAAGAGCACTTGTTGCTCTTACAGAGGACCTGAGTTCTGTTCTCAGCACCTGCGTGGTGTCTGAGACCCTCTTCTTGGCTCTTCAGGCACCAGGCAGGCACACTGTGCCTAGACATACATGCAGGCAAAACAATCATACACATAAAATAAACAATTTAAAATTTTTTTTAGCTTAGAAAAGGTTTAGAGCCTACAGAGAAGGAAAGAGTGAGAGCTGCATGTGGCCCTCTGAAACTCAAACTGATTCCACTGATTCCATCCTAATGGTGATGTCCCTGAAGGTGGATCCTGCTGTGGAGCTTAGAGGCAAAGTCTTGGGAGGTGTTTAAGATTACACAAGATCAAGGCAAAGGTCCCCAATTGAGTACTCATCGATTTGCAATAAGTCTGACCAGAAGACTGACCCGACCTCCACATCCACTCCCACCTGAACAAAAGCCCCCTACCCTTTGCCCATCCTTATGGACATGCACCCCTCCTTCTCTTGCCACCTAATCAACAGCCATGCCTCTGGGGAACCACCATCAAGAAGGCTACCACCAGGTACAAACCTTCAACTCTCCAGTCAAAGGAAAACTTCTTACAGACCACCTGGCCTCAGGTGCTTCATTATAGTAATGGAGAATGGACTACTACACATAGGAAGATAAAAGAAAGGAAAATACATAACAGAAGATGAAAGAAAGGAAAAGACATAGCAGGATTTAGGGACATAGTCAGAGCCACCCTGCCTGGAGTCAGTCCCTTTTTTTTTTTTTTTTTTTTTTTTTTTGTCATCACTAACTATGATCCAAGACAGGGAAGTACACAAAAGACTTTGGCTCCTTGATTTCCTTATCTGTGAAGTGAGCTAACCACAGCCTGTACTTTATCTGATTATGTGGGTTATAGCGATTGGTACACTTCTAGCATGGATTAAGCAGACATTTACTTAATAATTTTTTTTCTTTTAAAAAATTGTGAGCCAGGCCTGGTGGTGCATGCCTTTAATCTCAGCACTCAGGAGGCAAGGACAGGCAGATCACTGTGAGTTCAAGACCAGCCTGGTCTACAAAGTGAGTCCAAGACAGCTAGGACTACACAGAGAAACTCTGGCTCGAAAAAAAAAAAAAGTGAGTGTGTGTGTGTGTGTGTGTGTGTGTGTGTCTGTGTGTCTGTGTGTCTGTGTGTGTGTGTGTCTGTGTCTCTGTGTGTGTGTGTGTGTCTGTGTGTATGTGTGTCTCTGTGTGTGTCTGTGTGTGTGTCTGTGTGTGTGTCTCTGTGTGTGTGTGTGTGTCTCTGTGTGTGTCTCTGTGTGTGTCTGTGT
>CAJQZJ010032284.1:857729-905406 GCA_907164525.1 Lophiomys imhausi | reverse complement strand
GATTCCCCTTAACTCGTCCCATTCCCTCACCCCTGAATCTGCCTGATCACACCAATGCTTGCTAACCACTGCAGCCCTGTGCCAGGCCGAGTTGCATTTGACTTGCTTTCCATGTTTGTTTGCTGTCCCTAGCAAGGTTCATTCAAGGCTTGCTCATGCATTTGACTCAACAGCTCCTTATGAACTGCTAACTCCATGTTAGACACTGAGGGCACAGGGACAATCTGGCAAATGTGCTTTATGCCCTCAGAGACTACAGTGTTCTCTACTATATTATTTAATGACCGCGATAGGAACTGTTCTGAAAGGATATCTCATAATGGGGTGCTGACCCATCAGGAACTGCACACTTTTTTGAGGCCAAATAGTATGTTATATCACTTTGAGTCAAGGGATGAGCTTGGCATTACAATAAGATGAAAGTGAATGATATTGTTTGCAATATCACTTATTATCAGTTCTTAAATGATCTTTATTATTATCTATCCATAATTGTCTCCATGCCTAAGACTTCCTGTCTCAGGAGAGCCTCACAGAATGTGGAAAATTCCCCTGTCTTAGAGAGCAGACAGCCTTGTATACCAAGGCCTGGTGCCCTTCTCACAGTCTGTCCTTGGTAGACCCCATTACACACCACCCTTACATGCCAGATTCCAGACAGGATCTTCCAAGGGTACTTTCCCACCATAGATTCAAAGGTGGCGAGAGGAAGCCTGAAGTCTGTCATGTATTTCTGGTGACACCTCTGGAGAAAATAACTTCTGGCTTCCCAGACACATTTCCCCACTGTTAGTATCATAGCATAGATAATAGATCAACCAAGTCTTCTAGTAAAAGGCAAAGAACTTTGTCTCAAGTTCTACCTTGGAGGTAGTGTGTGCTTTTAGTCTGTGGGTAATAGTCATCTTGCTGTTCTAGTTATTTTTTTAAAATGCTGTAGCCAGTACCTGAATTTATTCTTCTTAGTTAAAAATCTAGATTGCTTTTTATCTTCTTGTTAAGATAGAAGTTTATGAATTCCACCTGCTCCCAGTCACCAAAAACTATCATTGGGTCTTCAGCTCATCAGTTCCTATCACATGCACGAAAGCCCATCTTTCTTCTGTTCTCCACCATCATTTCTGTGCTCCTGGCCTCAAGTGCAACTTCTGAATTATTGCTAGTGTGATACAAATGGCTTTTCTTAAGCACCAATGCTCCACGGTTCACAGGTCAAAGTACCAAGAAGAAGAAAGAGCATTACATAGAGAGAGAAGCCTGGAAACCCACAGAGACACGACATTGGTCACAAATTGCTTGTGAAAAGAAGACAAACTTTCTGGAGGCAACAAAAGAAATACCTGAATGATCGATTGGAGGAACCAATCCTGGGAACTCGCAGTGTTGGGCAACATCTATGCCTATGATCAAGAAGGAAAAGCTTATACATTAGGGACACTAGGCAGAGTTCTCAAAAGGTCTTATCTTAGAATAAATTGACCCTAGAAAAATCTCACACTTCTTAATACAAGACCAACTTCATTTCTAAGTTGAGGAATATTTACTCAAACACAAAAATACTAAAACCATAAGCCCTGATGATAAATAATCCCCAACACAAGTATTCAGCCAAAACTTGCTGGGCCTGCAACAAAGGAAAATAGTAAAATGGAATTATCAACTAGTGAAAACTGACCTCAAGGTGACACAGATGTTAGAATAATACATGAACTAATTAATGTGCTTTTTATAGCAGAATATCACCTGTTTAAAAAATGAGACAAATCCTAGAAGACAGGAAACAGATGCTGAAACACCTCTAGGTATGGAAACTACCTTAGAAGACATGGACCATTTACTGATACAAATAGCAGAAGATTAGACATGGAAAAAGAGACTGGACAATATGAAGATATAATGGTAAAACAAAAAAAATCAGAGAAGGCAGAACAATTTATAATGTTCATAAGATTGGAGAACTATAAGACAACTTCAGATGGAGTATTGTGTTAGCAAGATGAGTCTCTGCAAGAGAAGAGATAGGAAGCAATATGGAAAAGTTCCAAGGAAGTCACCATGGAGAAATTCTCCAGGTGCGGTAGCTATAAAACTACAAATATAAAAACCACAAAAGAAGATCTCAACTAAGACAAGATCCATCACAAACCACTCAAGACAATTTGAAATCTGAAACTTTTACCAAACTGTTCTGTTTCTTTGGGGTTTTTATCTGATCACAGGACAAAGTAGGAATTTGTGTATGGGTGAGTGTTGGTTGGCCACGATCATACCTGTTGCCCAGCAATGAAGGTAATAAAGGAGCCTTTCTCTGACCTCTTGTCTCCCCAGTGGGAATAAATAAGCCCCCTCAGTTAAAAAATATTTTTGATTTGTTGATTCTGGCAGCCATCTGATATTTTAAATTGCCTCTTGCATATAACCTTTTGTTTTAGAAAGAGAAAATACCCTCTTCAAAGAGACCTACTGTGTATCTCACAAGCTTGGCATTTGATTTATCTGTGGGCAGCCAAGAAGAAAACCCAGAGTCTTCGTTAAGTGTGCCCTTAAATTGTCTGAATCCCCCCCACATCAACCGCATCTCTCACAGAAGAAAAACTCAGTCATTCGATATCGATATCAGATTTAGCCCTGGCTGCCTAGAAACACCATCATAATTTCTGTGCTGGCTTGACTGGTTGGATCAGAAAGTCTGATTCACTTTCCTGCTACAAAAGTCTGAGGTTATTAGACTAGAAATGAAAACCATTTTTCTTCCTCAGTCTAGGAAAAAAAGTTTGCCAAAGATCATTATATATAACATATTGCAGCAAGAAGGTGCTTCGGAAAATGCCCCAGGCTGATGGTTACCACCCAACACCAAGAAGGCAAAACCTAATTGGCAGAGCCAAGGAAATATGCCACATCTTCATCCTCTCCAACTTTAGACCTTTCCTCTTAGGGGAGATGCCCAGGACCTGCCAGTTAGACACTCAGCAGAATGACATGTAAGTTGGCAACATGGAGCTCAAGGCATATTAGTTCTTGGTGAGGCTGACTGAGGCTTCACTAGTCCATGTGGTGAGACCTCATGGAAAACACCTTCGCTTGTAAACTTGTGGTGCTTGAAGAAGCTAGACCCAGTGGCTCCAGGAACGGGGAATGCTGAAGTTTAACACCAAAAATCCCAGAAGGGATGGAGCATAATGGAAACAAGTCTGTATTATACACATCAAGGGGCTTGGGTGATGGAGGCCAAGCTAATGGCTTCCTTTTCTCTCCATTGACAAACTACTGGTAACTCCTTTCTGCCATCCAACTAATACTTATTGTGTACTAACTAGGTTGTTTTCTTTTTTTTTTTTTTTTTTTTTTTTTTTTTTTGGTTTTTCGAGACAGGGTTTCTCTGTGTAGCCCTGGCTGTCCTGGACTCACTTTGTAGACCAGGCTGGCCTCGAACTCGCAAAGATCTGCCTGCCTCTGCCTCCCAAGTGCTGGGATTAAAGGCGTGAGCCACCACCGCCCGGCTCGGTTGTTTTCTTCTTTATAATTCCATCTGGATCTCCAGTTTGATGTCAGAATCAACCAATGTCACTTATCACCTCTGTCCTCTTTTCTCTTCCTTCCCTTCCACTTGTTTTCTTCTTTGTCTTAGTTCTTCCTCCCCAGGCTCTCCTTTCCTTCCTCCCCAGATTCTCCCCTGATTCCCTCCCATTGAAACAAAGGCCCTTATTCGTCACAGGACATAGCCCAAGATCTTCATGAAGCAAAACCTCATTCTAGATGGCTGCAGGGTCTCAGGTGCAGGGGACAATTTATTTCATTTCCACATGCCTTTAATTCAAGCATGTATATTAATTTTCCACGTGGACAGCAAGGCGTCTGAGACCTCAGATAGTACCTGGCTTAGCCCCTGAAGCACGGTGGATGCTGCTTAATGTGTACTTCTTAAGCCATTCTGTATTTGTTTCTTGTGAGGATTTTTTTTTTTTTGGGAGAGACAAAAATAATAAATAACAATACTAATAATAATATGAAATTGCTTTGAAAATTTAAAAACACTGGAAATAAAGACCTCCAGCTAAAGGTCTGATTCTTCTTAACAAAGGAGAAAAGAACTAATGGCCATCACGAGAAAACACTGGAAGACCACACTCACATGGTGTGGTCTTCTGCTTTCTAATTCCCAGCTGTAAGGATGGATGAAGATATCAAAGCAACTCGTGATTGTTGCTGTTATTATAATCCATAGTATGTATTGAGTACCTGATCCCCAGGTGAATATATACATGTCCCCTCCCCTTAAACTTCACAGCAATCCCTCAAAGTGGACCCTGTTAATATCTTCTCTTCCTAGGAAAGACACAGAAAGATTTATTTTTAAATTGACCTACCTAGTACTGAGGTAGAAAGCAATTCCAGTCAGAGGTGGAAGCATGCCTGAGGGTGGATCATGTTTACATATATTTCCATAGAATTTAATTACAGGAACTACATGCTCTGCCTCAACATAATTAGGATCCATCCATAGGTACGGTGTGGTGTTCTTTAGTTCCAATAAATATGTTAGAATTTGAGAGCTGTGAGTGCAATTCACCCACGTTACTAGACAGAATAGATTTCATTGTCCCCCCCCCCAAAAAAAAAACCACACACACACACACAAAATAGAACATGAGAAAACAAGTATCATTTCCTCGTCCACCATTTCTGCCTGGCCTTAGACAGAAGCCCTGTCCTTCCACCATAAGGCATGCCGTGCCAGTTTAAGTGGGTCTCTTTGCTCCCCAGCTTTGTAGGCAGGTGTCAAAGAAAATCACCGTGAGACTAAAGTAATGGCTGGAAACCCAGATTCCTCACCTGCAAAATGGGACAAGCCCACCACTCACTGTGTGGTGAAGATTTGTGTTGATGACGACGTAAACAATGTGCTACTGAGACCTCACACAGCACTAGGGTGACCAAGGCAAGAGCCAACTTAACTTCTTCCAGACAGGAGGTGGCTTGAATATTTCAAGGAAATGCTTTTCTCAATGCTTGAAGTGTTACAAATTACTGTATACTTCTCTGCCTTTTTAGAACAGTCTTTGATGGCAGGCACCCAGATAGTCCTTCTGTATACCAAGCATGTTTGTTTAAGCAATACCTTGATGTGGGTCTTCCCTAATCGAGTCTGTATTTCCCCACAGTCAGCTCAGATCACTAAGGTTTTGAAGCAAATCATAAACTCCAAAGATCACACCACATTCCATATGGCAGGAACTGAGCAGGCACGTTCTTGACTTGGACGTGGACACACGCGTGCCCATCAAAACTTGCTTTTGTGGCTTCCATGGACCTCACATCCAGAGACAGCCGTGCTTGACATGCTCACTCCTGCAAGTCTAAGGACCAGGTCAGATCATTCTGACATGAGGCTGTGTGGGAGACAGTCCCAAGTCTCATCTTCAAAACAATTGTTTTCTTGAATTAGAACACAGTGCCAAGAAAGGGCTTTTAAATCACAGTACGGTAGACATAGATGGTCAGAATCTAACAGGCTTTCCTATACCCAGGCTCAAGGACTGCGGTATGTCCCGTACGAGTAGGGAGTCTGTGAGTGGTTGTGTTTTACTTGTATGTGCGTGTGTTCACACACTCACACAACGATGTGTGTTTTGTCAGTAAGTGTGAACATGTATAGCTGCAGGAAGATTTCTGGTTTTCTAAATAGAAACTGAATCAAGTATGCAGCGTGTGTATTGATCTGTAAAGTGCCAAAAAAAAATTTTTTTTAATTGTTGGACCGAAGAGAGGAGTCTATTCAGTAAAATTTGGTTTTCATATTGAATAGTTTAGGTAAAGTTTAGGTGAGTGGGAAAGACTGTGAAATAGATTTGAAAAGATGGAAAGTATGAATAAATGATGGTTTTAAAAAAAACGGACATTTTATAACAGAATCAGGTAGAGAGAGAGGTTGGGGGGTTAAATAAATAGCCTCCAAACCCATCTGTCAATTCCGTGCTACCACCCAGGATCCTAACCTGAGCTAACTAGTTTGGAACAAGATTAAGGTCTTAACCTATGAACTTTGACCTCACTAGGGAAACACCAGATGGCCATGGATTGGTGGTATCTTTCTGACATTCCCAGACCAGAGCCCTTTACTCTAAAGGAAAATAAGTCACAATTGGGGGAGATAGGCAAGGGAGGGGGAGAAACTTGCTATTCCTTGTCGCAAATGCAGGGGAAATGGCTAAGTTAGCTCAGAAAAGACCAAAGTCCGCTTGCACTAATTGTGTTTCAGTGTCTGGGCGAAGATGGGATTTTGCTGTTCCCTCTCAGCTTTCACTATTAGCTGAAAAAGAGCTAGGGAATTTTTTTTTAGTAGAAGCTCTTCTGTAAAGAAAGCAGGGAAACAATAGCTGGCTGTCACAGGCAGCTGATATCTACCTTTGATCAGCCAAATGAATGTTGCAGGCATTTCTTATAGAGAGGAGATTGCTTATCGATCTATATCAAAATATGCATGCTAATCCCAGACAGCCGAGAGTATTTTCAAGTGGAGTTAATAATCTGATTGCTGCCCTGTCTCGAGCAATTCTCTGAACTCGGAGCTATAATCAGCCCAGGGTCTTGCAGTCAAATGTACTTTGCTGTTTAAATTTGGATTTGTGACATTGATTGAGGAGCCCTTGGAAAGGTGTTGACAAATCAAATTGTTTGTTCCAGTAGTGTTTTGCCAGAGATCAAGTCCAAAGTAATACACAGTGAATTTGTTCATTACTCGTAGAGTGAAAGGAATGATAAAATTCACCTGCGTCATTATCACAGACACGAGCCCAATAAAAGATGCATTCTGCCCAAAGAAGATGTAGCTTTGTGGGTGCTTCTGTGAGTGATGCAGGGGGTGGCCTGCTAGACCTTCAGGATATTAGATATGTTGTAAGAAAGACACACAAATAAATGTGTTCCATGTTTAGAACCACAACGCTTTGTTTCATTTATTTGGTTGGGACAAAAAAGAAAAAAAATGGGTGCATAGGTGACCACATGACTTGAAGCCTTGGGCACATAGGCTTGTGGAGGGTAGGAGGTTTCCCGAAGCAAGAGGAAGTAGATAGGGGACAAAAGCCATGATGTCCTTAAGGGTGGTTCTAGAAGGACAGACAGAGCAAATGGGAGCCTCAGGCTGGGCTCACCCGTAAGCCAGCTTCAGAACTAGAATGTGAACAAGCAAGGTGGCTTTTGAAGATGGTTCCAGAAAGTGCTGGCAGGGAAGAGGAAGTGGTCCTGGGAAAGGAAGGAAGCCAAAGTGGCACTTTGTTGTTGTTATTGCTGTTTTATCTCTTTTATTTCTGAGACTGTGATATAATTACATCATTTCCCCTGTCCCTTTCCCCCACAACCCCTCTCTCCCCTTACTTTCTTTCTTCCAAATTCATGGCCTCTTGTTAATGAGCAGGTTCCCGCTCTGGGCTCCATCCAGCCGGAGACTCAGAGCTAGGGGAGAAAGAAGACAGTACCTTGCCTGAGGTTGAAAGGGGTCTGGGCAGAAGAGCCTTTGTATACCTGAATGTAAGGTTAAGTATGTTGGCCTGGGCATTGCAGAGGTACAAGTGCTGCAGTCTTTGCCAGTGGATGCTTCTCACAGCTAGAATCCCATTGGATTCTGGGAGCAGGGGGAGAAAGATTGATGCTGCTCAATCCTCTAACTTTTCATGTCACTTTGCCATGGTTGATAACATCATGTCAGCTAGCATTTACCACATAGCTCATATGCCAATCATATTCTTTTCATTTAAATGAACCACTTCAGTGTTGTTTTTTTTCTTTTAAGTCTGGAAGTTGGAAGTCCTTAATAGGACTAAAATTAATCTACAAGATTGTTTGTAAAATAAAAAAGACAATAGACTAGATTTATTGGAGCGGAAAGTATCAGCGTGGGTGTAGTCTGATTCATGAATTTGCTTTTCTTAAGGAATACTTTAATTCATATATGTGGACGTGCACTAGAGTGTGTGTGCACCAGGTCACGGGAAACATTTTTTTCCATGAGTCAAGGAAGGAGGAAAGGCATATTCTCCTTATTTGAATCTTGTGGCAATTATTTCCATTTTACCTGTAAGATTCCAAGGTGTTATGTAGTGCCCACAACTTCACACAGCAAAACTGACAGTGCCTGGGCCGACTTCATCCACCCAGCCTTTGTTCTTTCCAACAGCAACCTACAGAGCTGATTGTATAGCAAAGATGTGAGCCCTGGAACTTTCAGAAAGCCTGCGTCAGGGAGCCTCAGGGACCATCTGCTCCTCCAGAAGGTTCACAACTGTTCTTTTCATGTTTGTAAGGAGAGTTTGGCAACAAAACCCATTTAATATCAAACTGGAAGACAGCAGAGCTCCTTGGTGTTATAGCATTGTTGATGTCGCCTTAATTTATAACATGGCAAATGGTTAGGCAGATGGCATTTAATACAGTCCCAGACATAAACATGAGGATTAGGTTGTATATGGTGTGGGTTCCTTGGCTTCCATAAACTCTGTAGGAGGTAAGCCCATCTCATTGCCCTCCCCCCACCCCTTCTGCACATGAGCTGTGTTAACCACGGAGAGGCACAGGAAGGACACACAGAATGGGCCCAAGTCATAAGAAAAGCTACTGACTGGTTTATGTGACAGGTTCTCCAATTCATTTCAAAGTAGTACTTGCTAAGACTGCAGTGTTTTACGAGAGCCACCGATGATGGCAAAAGGCAAGGCAGCCTGTCCCACACAGAGTCTGACCTTTGAGTTTGGACACCTAGGGGACTGGGCCTCACCTCTGTAACTCAAAAGTCATGCGACTTTGCTTTTCAATTACTACATTTTACTTAGTTTTTAATATTTAGTTGTGTCTCCCTATGTGTGCACGTGAGTTCAGTGCCCAAGGAGGCTAGAGCCATTAGATTGCCAGGAGTTGGGGGTTGTGAGTAAACCATATGTTGGTTCTAGGATCCTAACTCAGATGCTCTACAAGATCTTAGCTATGTCTTCTCTCCAGCCCCTGGACTTTATTTTTAGAGCAATTTTAGATTTATATAAACTTGAGCAGTTAATGTACAACTCCTCCATCACTATACAAACATGCACACTCATGTACACCTCCCCAAACACATACTATTACTAAAAACTTATGTTTGTATGGTATGTGTTATAATCTCCAAATAAGTAATGAACTATTATTATTATTATTATTATTAAAATAGTATCTGCTTGGCTGTTATCTGATATTCCTGATCCAATATAAGATACCATATTAGAGTTAGTTATTATGTCCCAAGGTATGGTTTGAATATGAAACGCCTCTCATAGGCATTGAAAGATTAGCTCCCATCTGGTAACACTTCTGGGATGGGACAGACTCTTTAGGAGGTGGGACTTAGCCACAGGAAGTAGGTCAGACTCTCTTCCCTTCCTATCTCTCTGCTTCCTGTTTACTGAGAAATGGGCAGCCTCTTCCATGTGCTTCTGCTCCCGTTATGCTCTACTTTAGCAAACGGCTTTTACTAATTTGCATCATATTAATTATACATTCTGATTTATTTTACTACATTTAATGCCTTTACCTCCCTTCCACCCTCGTTCCTCCTGACCCCCCAACACTAGGCAGGAGAGAAAGAAGGTTAAAAGTGAAAGGGGATGTAGGTCTCTTTGAGCTACTTCCTCCTGATTAGGGTCGTTGGGTTCTTTGGGGGCAATACCAGTCTCAGTAGAAGTCCAGCAAACCAGGAGACAGCAGCAGGAAGAACAAGCAGCACTTTGGGGGAGCACCAGCAACTGGGAGCACTTTGGGGGAGCACCAGCAACTGGGAGAGCAGCAACCGCTTTCTACTTTGTAACCCTTTCTCTTCTTTGTAGAGCTTTCTCCTACTTCCTTGTAGAGTCTTTTCTCTACTCTATAGAGCCTTTTCTCTTACTTCAGATTCTCTTACTTCTTTATAAAACCCATTCTCTTTTACTTCTTTGTGGAGCTTCTGTCTTTTCTCTTTGTAGCCCCCTTCTCCTCGGGGCTCTGTTTTTTCCCCTCCTTTATAGAGCCCCCCTTCTCCTCGGGACTTTGGTTCTTTATTCCTCTCTGGAAAGTCCTCAGACTTAAACTTGCTCAGCTGGTTAAGCCATGCCTCTGCTAGGTCATGAGACCTTTAATACTTTATACCTTAAGCAGGGTCTTAAAAGCAGCCCACCTGGGATTAAACAAAAACATTCTCACAATTGATTATTTTTAATAAACTTATGCAACACTCTGCCTCATCACAAACCCAGGATGAAGAGAAAGAACCGTGAGCTAAAGGTGTGAGCCAAAAAGAGCTTTTGTTCCCCATAAGCTGTTCATGCCAGGCCTTCCTGTTGCAGCAAGGAGACCATGAGCCAAACAGTCGGTCCCTATCCTGGCTAGACTTTTGTTGCCCTGATAAAGCCATGACCAAAAGCAACTTGGGGAGGACATGGCTTATGTCTTCTACAATTCCGGGGTTACACTCCATCACTGAGGGAGTCCTGCGGAAGCCAAAGCAGGGACCCAAAGGCAGGAACCAAAGCAGAAGCCTTGGAGGAACACTGCCTTCCTGGGTTACTTTTCATGGCTTGCTCAGTCTGTTTTCTTATATAAACCATGACCATCTTTCCAGGGCTGCCATCATCCTCAGTGGGCTGGGTCCTCTCACATCAATCATTAGTCAAGAAAATGTCACGACCCGCCCCCCCCCCCCCTTTGTTTTGAGAACCGCTTCCCATATAGCAATGCAAGATACCTACATGGCCTGGTGAGAACTGACCTATAGCACCACCGGGAACAACTTTAGCAGCACTTATAGGAAACTTGTTTGCCTGCTCTGCTGTCTTCCATGGTCACCCAGATGATGCTGATTCTTGCGTGTGTACTGCAGACTCTCTCCTTCATGACCTCCATTCTGTCCTGTGGTACCTGACCTAAGTTAGATTTTTGAAAAATTCATTACATCAAGGTTCACGGTTTGTGTTGTAAAGCTCTAAAACACGTCCCGTGTCTACTGCAACAGTACGGAGTAACCAAATCTAAGCCCTCTGTACATCAATTATTCTGGAATAATACTAATAATAAGCAGTCTCTACTGTCTGAGGCTGGAAGGACAGATGGACTGCTGTGCCCACTTGGGGATTATGTGGATGCTACGTATCAAATTTCTGGTCTTTCTGCTTGCACAGCAAGCATTTTAACTGTGGACCCATCCTCCCAGCATTTTAACAGCAAGGCATCTAGATGCTACTGTACCAAACCTTTCAAAGCTCACTCTCTCTTCCTGAAGATCTTGAGACTGAGGTGGTAGGCACACATGAAATCCTAGTACTTGGAAGGTACAGACAGGATGATCTGGAGTTCGAACCCATCCTTGTCTACATACACATTCAAAACCAGACTGGGCTATAGAAACCCCATTTCAAAACACAGAACCTTCCAAAGAGATATTGAAATGTATATATTGGTTTCTTTTAGAGAAAAAAAAAAGAAACTATGAATTGAACCGTCTCTTGTATGTCTCCTTCTTTGGAGTTTTTGGTCCATGGGATCTTTTTGTAGAATTATATCTTTCTAATCCTCCCTCTTGCCTTGGGATAAAGGTTTTCATTGGGCATTGCCCCCCCTTTAATAACCTCCACAGTTGATTCCTGATAATGAGACACATTTTGGGGGTAGTAGTGTTTCTGTTTTCCTGCTCAGATAATTTATAAAAAATATTTTTATGGATTAAATTAGGAAATGTTTCCACTTTTCTCTCATGGGGGACATTTTATGATTTGAAAGACGGTGTGGTCTTGAAAGAGACTCCAGGTAGCCACTTTGGTATGTGTGAAGTCAGTGCAGGTAGAAGCCTGTAGTCTCTTCCCTTTCCTTTCTATCTCCTACCTGTTTTAGCTCCCTCCCTTGTGCTAGGCATACAGGTTTGGAAAACTTTAAGGCAGGGCTTGCCCAACTTTTTATTAAAGGGGCAGATCATAAATATAGGCTCTGCTAGTCAAGAGGAAGGAGCCAAGATCTGTGTGGGCTCTACCCTGGCCAACTCAAATATCCATTCAAAGAATCCATTCTCAGCTTACTGGGATTGGTTCACAGATTCTCAGTCTTGTTCAAGACAACTGGACAAGATTTTGGCTTTCAAAGAACTGGAGAATTACAAATACAAAGAATAATTTGGAAAGTGTGCATCCAAGGCTGATAAGTTGACACCATGTCCCAGGTATCAACTGCTGCCCGTCGGAATCTAATGGCTTCCCTTGGTAACTGCAAGGTCCATTATTTAGTTTCCCAGTGAGGTGGGATTAGTGAGAACAGTGGGAAGTTAAATGGCTACAGGTGATCTGTGCTTGAGCAACGTCTGTCTCCCACCGTCAATGTGGAATGTCTTTGTTTTGCACTGGCCCTGGGCTCTGCCCTGTGGCTGGCTGCATGTCCACCTCGGACACATTCCCACACTGCAGGCTGCTCTCAGGCCTCTGTGCTCACTGCGTACTCCCATGAACCACAGTGGAATAGGACAGCTGATTCCAGACTGTGTGTCCTAGTAGTAGTAAGTCTTCAAAGATTATCTCCAACGATGTCACTTCTTAGTATTCACATCCACAGATAACACCATCCCTGCCACTCCCCCTCATGGGACTTGTCTCTAAGTGGATAACATGCCACTTCCAAGATACCGTTGGCTGTATGGGACCGAGAAGTCAATCCTGCAAGTGTACTTCTTGTCTTCTTAATTTTTCTTTACTCTTGAGAATTCCATATAGGTCTAATACAACAAAATATGATCATAGCTGCTCCCTGTTCTACCTTCCAACTTCCCGCATATACTCTCAACATCTACACTTCCCACTTAAGTCCAGTTACCATTGCCCATATGCACAATAGATGTGGAGACACCTGCTGAAGCATAGAAACCCTTTTAGTGGTCATATCCTGACAAAAGAGTAATTCTCCCTCCACCAGCAGCTATCAACCACTTGTAGCTCCTCAGTAAGAGGTGGGGACTATCTACCCCATCTGGCTAAAACTTTGGCAAATTGATCTTGTGTAAGACTTGTGCTTACCAGTAACCATGGTTACTGAGAGATCATGAGTCTAATACCCATGTCATGTACAGCATTTCACAGTACTCTTTCCCATCCTGTACTTTTAACTTCTCCCTACCTCCTCATTCATAATGTTTCCTCAGACATGATGTGGGGAGGAGAGGAATGTGCTTGGTATAGGTGCCCTGTTCAGTGCTGAGCACTCAGTCTATTCTCAGCGCTTTATCAAGCCCAAGCCTGCCAAAACCATCCTGGTTTGCCTAGGACTGAAGACTTTCTAGGGACCTGGAATTTTCAATTCCAATATGTAAATGTCCAGGGATATCATCAAAGGGATCTGTTACCCTAGTGATACTGCTGTTCCTGTGGAGTTTTGAGTCTGTGGAAGGCCGTAGGTAGGCAAGAATGGTAAGTGATGTTACGATAGGCCACATAATAACCAATATGAACTATCACACCCATATCCTTATTCTATATACTGAAGCTCAGAACCTGGGGCAGAAGCAACTCCAGGTGTGATTTGGTTAAAGGTCTCAGGGGAGGGTGATTCTCCCAGGTTAGCCTGCTGTAATCACACTGGTCCTTATAAGAAAGAGAAAGAAAGAGCCAAAGTCACTGGACAAAGCACTGTGATACTTGCAAATGAGGAAAATGGTCACAAGACAAGGAACATAGGAACCCATGGGAGACTGAAAATGCATGGAAACAAGTTGTCTTTTATTGTGTCCTGTGATGACACATTGATGGGACTGAACTTCTGACCTCCAGAACTCCTAGAGGATAAATGTGCATTATTTTAACTGCTAAGATAATGACAAATTGTTGTAGCAAAACTAGAAAACTAAAAAGAACGGATTGGTGCTGTGTGCTAATTTAGTTTTTTTGTTTGTTTGTTTGTTTGTTTGTTTGACCCTTTCATATATTTATCTAATTGATTTAAATGATTCTCACCCACTTTTCTCCTCTCTCATCCCCCTCCCTGTCTTAATGGAACCTTCTCCGCAACTCCTTTTCATTACTGTGATATCCTCTCTTTCTGTGTGTCCCACTGAGTGTAATGAGAATTTCTTTTAATTCTTTCAGTTTCTTTTAATGAGAGGTGTGGATGGAGCAAGGACAACCAACCCATCAGTGGTTATACCACTGAAGGAAATAATACTACCTCTGTTAAATGTGAAGGAGGAATGTGGCCTCAGGGAGGGGTGTGGCCTAGAGAACCACACCCCCATCCAGGGTAAAAATAGTAATAGGTGCAGGGCAGGCCTTGTCCCAGTAAGAACAGCTCATGGGAGCAACTGCCATGTCATGTTCAGAGTATTTCTCTTTGCTGCTCATCTCCCCAGTCCCTGGCTCTTAGATACTGAGCCCTCTTCCCTGATGTTTCCTGAGCCATGAAAGGGGGTGATGTAGCTTTCCCTTTAGGGAATGAACATGCTACCATCACCTATTCCTGATGCTGTGACTAGTTATGGGTTTCTGCTTTCGCTGGGTCCTGCTGTAGCAGGAAAGTTCTCTGACTAGGCTGGGTGCGGTACTAATCTCCGGATGCGAACATGAGAATCTAGACAGCAGTTGACAACATGAAAGTTTGGCAAAGCAGTAGCAGCGGGTTACTTCTCAGGGTTGATGGCCTCCCAGAAACAAGCCACTGGAAAGTTTTACAGAACCCAGACATGAGTCCCCCCACTCATGAAGTAGTTGTTTACCCCCATAACTGTTTTGTCATTATTGCGCTGGAGAGCACATTTTGCCTTGAAGGTCGTTATAGCAGGTCCTAGGACCCATAGCTGGATACGATGGTTGGTAAGGTTTTCCCCTCAGAAGCCTGCATGGCCCCTTCTGGCACTGTGAAGATCAGCCTGTAGGGAGGAAGCTTCCAGATTAGGCAAAGCTTGATTTTTCTGTGTCTGTGACCAAAGTCAATTGTGTCCTCAGCAATCCAGTCTTACACTCAAGTGTTGGTGGGCAGCCAAGAGCTATGCACAGAGGCTGGAAAGATGGCTCAAAAGTCAAGTACCCCTGCTGCTGTTCCAGGGGACTGGGGTTTGAGTCCCAGGACCCACGTGGGAGTTCAAAACTGCCTTTAACTCTAGCTTCTGTACTTTCTTCTAGCTTCCTTAGGTACTACACATACATTGTGTGTATACATACATGCAGGCAAACACATGTATAAATAAAATAAATAAAAATAAATGAATCTTTAAAAAAAAAAAAAGAAAGAAACAATACAGTAGTGGCCATAGCCTGTATTGTTTCAGGGGCCTCTGGTACTTCCCTGGTCAACAACTGGTAAGGAGATATACCATTCCTGGTATATAAGTCAGGATTGTCTAAAGAAACAGAATTTACAGAATGAAACTCACACTGTCTTTCTCTCTCTCTCTTCTCTCATATATGTGTGTGTATGCACATATATACATATGTACACACACTAACATATGTAGAGGGAGAACTATATATCCATATAGAGTATCTCTACACAAACTGTATTTTAAATTATACATAGCTTTTTATCAGTTTATAAAATAGAAGAATTCTATATGGCTTTTGCACATATTCTTAGTGTGGTTTCCTCTCTTCACTTTCTTTTTCTTTGGGCTTCTCCCAGTGTAGATCTACCCTCAGCACTCTTTCCTCCACTTTCACATCCGTTGTGTCCTATGACCCCTACACCCTTCCTCTAATGACCCCCTTCTGTCTTTCTGGCATTTAGTAGCCCTCAATGGAGTAATGGAGTAAGTAGCATGCTACTCAAATGTTTTCTAAAGGGTGACTAAAATCAACATGTAAAAGAGAACATGGGACATTCTTATTTCTGAATCTGAGACACCCCGTTTGATATAATATTTTTCTGGCCATCCATTTTCTTGCAAATTTTGTGATTTCATTTAAATGTTTTCTTAGGTCTTAGGTTTCATTATTTATTCGTGTGTGTGTGTGTGTGTGTGTGTGTGTGTGTGTGTGTGTGTGTGCACAGCAACCAGAGTTGACAAGTGGAAGTCATCAGACAACTACCAGGGGCTAGTTCTTTCCTTCTGCCATGTGGGGCCGGCCCAGATACTGAACATGTGTTATCAAGCATGGTGACAAGTGCCCTTTTGAGTTATCTCACTGGGCCTAAAGTTCGTGATTTCACTTTTCTTTGCTGCTGAATTAAATTTCTTTGTGTATATGTACCTCATTTCTATTATTCATTCATCAGTTAATGAACATACATGCTGATCCTATTTCTAGGCTATTGTAAATAGAGCCACAAGAGCTGCAGAGGGCAGATATCTCTATTGTTGGGTATGAAGTCCTTTGGACCTATGCCCGTGAATGGGTGTCTAGGTAATATGGCAGTTTCAGTTTCAGTTGTTTGAGGAACGTACACAGACTTCCACAGTGGACGTACCACTTTTCTCTAATGGTATTTTTTTTTAATTTGCTTTTTTTTGGTCATAAAATCAGTTGCCTATAGTTGAGTGGACTTATATCTGGATCCTTTATTCTTTTCCATTGATCTACTTGTCTATTTTTGTGCTAGTACCACGCTGTTTTTATTGATATCATCTCCAATATAACTTAAAAATCAGGCATAGTGATTCCTTCACTGGTGTGTTTATTGTTCAGGATATTGCTCTTTGGGTATCCAAGATTCGTTCCATATGAATTTTAAGATTATTTTCCTATCTCCATGGAGAACTTAATTAACATTTTTATTTGGATTGCATTCCATTTGTAGATTGTGTTTTAAATTTCCCTTGAAAAGTCAGCTAGTATCCCAATGGGCCTGCCTTTATATGTAACTTGGTCCTTCTCTCATGTAGCTTTCAACAACCATCTTTGTTCTGTTTATTTAGAGTTTTAACTCTGATATAACATTGGGAATTGCTTTCTAGTCTTGTCCATTTGGTGTTCTGTGAGTCCCCTTCTATCAAGATGGGCATCTTTTTCTCTAGATTTGAGAAAGTTTCTTCTCACTTGGTTTCAATAAATACACTTCCTTATTCTTTTGGTAAGGCATGCTCCCTCTTCTAATCCCATAATTCATAAATGTTGTCCATGGTGTTCCAAAGATCTTAAATGGTCTGTTGATGTGCTTTTTAAAATTTATCACTGACCTTGACAGACTATCCTGATTGCACTCTGCTGTCTTCAAGCCCTGCTGTTCTGTTCTGTCCTCCACCTGATCCGGTCTTTTGGTGAAACTTTCCAGTGACCCTTTTATTTGACTCTCTTACCGTTGTCTTCACTTCTGTCACCTTTCCAGTTGGTTTTTCTTCAGTATTTCCATCTCTTTATTGAATTTTATTTTCATACCCTGAATTGACTTCCCTACTTCATCCAGCTGTTTGCGTTCTCTTGGAATCCATTCATGACTTTTTGAGTTGCTTAGACATATTGATAAATTTTCTTTTGGATTATGTGTCTTCGTTTCACCCAGATCATCTTCCATGGGGGCCATTATTATAGGGTTAACAATTTTTGAAGGAAATAAATTGTCTTGTTTGTTTGTTTGTTTTGTTTTTGTTTTGTTTTGGGGTGTGTGTGTGTGTGTGTGTGTGTGTGTGTGTGTGTGTGTGTGTTTGGTCCCTGCTGAGTTTTCACCAGGACCTGCCCATCAGAGGTTAGAAAATTGATTAAGGCTTTTTTTTCCTGTTCCTTTTTAATTCAAGTTGCCATTGTATTTTTAATGGAGAGACTTGCAATAGTCAGGAAGACTAAGTTCAACTTGGTTTTAGGAGATATCTTTGTCTTTTAAACTGTTGCTCCAGGCCTCAGACTCTGTCCCCAGAATCCCACGGTAAGTTTACTATTGTTCGCAACTATATTCACTGCCCAGCACTACACCCACCATGAAAATGGAGTGTCCTCTGACTACACAGCAGCCACTCTTTAAGGAACACTTGTTTTGACTCATGAAGACATATCAGCAATGCTAGGTAATGATGTATAGTTATTGTGAGTATGAATGAAGAAAATTAAAAAAAAAAAGCCACAGTGGGATTAGTGATTGGTATTACCTTGCCAGATAGAAAGTAGAGGAGGGGACATGCATAGAAAGTAATAGTAGAAAAAAAGAAAAAAATGTGGCAGCAAGTGAGAGCAAGATCTGAGTGCCTGGGTTAAAGGTAGACGGAATGAGAATGGATAAAGAAGTGTGTTCAGATCAGATAGAGCCCTCTAGTCTCTCAGGAGGTGGAGTCACAGAGATTCACTAAACTGTGTTCTTTGGGAGACATAAAGGAAAAGTGGTAGGTTACAGAGAAAAAGGAACTAGGATGAAAGAAGAGGTGCTGCTTTGTCTCTGAACAGTCCATAAATAAGAGAGAACTGTAGAAGCGAATAAGAACTGGGCAGAGACCAGGTGAGGAGCTGCATTATCTGCTGAAATCTCTGAAATCTGACTTGGCTCCCAGAGCCACCCTGCTTAGTGTCTGATTGGATGCTGTTGATATTTTGGACCCTCCTGCATCCTCTACATCTCCCTCTGCAAAGTAGGGCTGAGAGAACTACATCATACTTTCAGTCACAAAGGCGGATGAGATTTAAAGCAGACCCTGCCTACCAGAGATGGGTCATTACACGAGGTCAGGGTGAGTCCCTCCCCTCAGGGCAAGTGCAGGCTCAGGAACCTGGGATAGGTACTTCCTAAAATTCTGTGCCCCAGGAGTGTCCTTTTCTGCTGCAGATGGAATATGGGATTTACCGAGCAGAGCTCAGTGTGATTCTCTGGGTCTCAACATTCACATTTCTTCCTCTGACTAGGCTGGGTTATCCAGACCACAAAACTTCCTCAGGAAACCAGAGAGTGAGTTTCCCATGTGTCTGACCACTGAAACGCAGAGAAGGTTCTTATTGGACTTGTAGAACAATTGCTCAACCCCTCAGCTCCCTGCCTGGCACTGGAGGCAAGCTCTCTCCACATCAGGCATGCTCTTAAACATCTGTCTGTGGTGTGATT
Organism: Lophiomys imhausi; assembly: GCA_907164525.1. Classification (NCBI taxonomy): domain Eukaryota; kingdom Metazoa; phylum Chordata; class Mammalia; order Rodentia; family Muridae; genus Lophiomys; species Lophiomys imhausi. The sequence continues at coordinate 886,422 of CAJQZJ010032284.1, read as the reverse complement.
TATTCTATTTTAAAATGAGGTTTTCAAACAACTCACTATCTTAATTTTAGCAGTTCAGCTCCTTTGTATGCTAACAATACTGAACATGCAAATGAGCTACCACTTTGCTTTCTAGCAAAAATGTTTCTGTGCAAACACTTGATTTTATAACGCACTTTGCAGCTTTCTCCTATAATTAGTTGTTAAATCTATATTTGACTTTGTCTAAGTGGTTACATTGCAAGGCTGTTTTTCTTGCTTACCACTTTGACTGGTCCGTTTTATCCCTAACCATATGTCTGCTTGAGCAACAATGTGGTTTCCAAGCTAGATTTGAGGTTGAATGCAAAACCCCAAGAAGTGCTCCCTGAATCAGGCTTCAGTTGTGTGCAGAGACCCAAAGGCTGCCACAGGGTCCAGAACCAACCTCCTGCCTTTTGTCCCTCAAGGGTCAGCATACACATGTCATCATGAGGGCAAAGCCTCATGACCAAGTTTACTATTAGAGATACGTTAGGCTGTGAATCCTTTCATATAACAACCTAATCTATCATGCAGAGCCAAAGAAAGATAGTGATGAAATATAGAACTAGAATAGCAGTTCTTAACCTGTGGGTTAAGAACTCTTTGGGACTAAAGAACCATTTCACAGGGGTCGCATATCAGATATCCTACATATCAGATATTTAGGTTATGATTGACAACAGTAGCAAAATTACAGCTATGAAGTAGCAACAAAACAACTAGTAACAAAGTAATTTTATAGGCCGGGCGGTGGTGGCGCACGCCTTTAATCCCAGCACTTGGGAGGCAGAGGCAGGCGGATCTTTGTGAGTTCGAGGCCAGCCTGGTCTACAAAGTGAGTCCAGGACAGCCAAGGATACACTGAGAAACCCTGTCTTGAAAAACCAAAAAAACAAAAAAAACGAAAAAAAAAAAAAACAAAGTAATTTTATGGTTGGGGGGGTTCACCACAGCATGGGCTCTGGGAAGGTTGAGAGACCCCGATCTAAAGGTGTCATTCCCTCAGAGAGTAAGTTTACTGGGTGCATACTTCACACCAGCTACTGAAAACACATCAATGGCACAAAGAGTTTAAAGAAGACAAAATCTGTCCTTCACAGCCCTTAGAGCTGAAAACCAAGCAGATGCTTGAGGCCAAGCCCAACCTGCAACCTCATGAGGACTGTGGGGGCTACAGCATATTACACTTCAGAGCTGCATTAAACTGAGTGACACCAAGGAGCAGACGTAGGCATAAAACAATGTTTATTTAGAATAAGAAATTATGCCCAATTTTCCTTTAAAAGATGGGAAATTGAGAAAACGTCACAATAACACCCAGAAAAGTCAAATACCATTTCATTGCCTTGTCCCCAGGACACCTCCACTGCATACTTCTTTCCTGCAATTTGGCTCTTGCACTCTTCATCTTCCTTGACTAATAACTTTGTGATATTTCCTATGTAGGAAAGAGAAACATAATTCATTCTTACCTCTCAAATGGTTGACCAGCGTAATAAAAACATAGTACTTGGGATTCGTGTGACAAGTGACTTCACAGGCAGGACATACTCTCCGAAGAATATAGGTTTGTACCCTTCAAACAATAATATTTCTGATAAATTGTATTTCATAGGATTCTCATAAAAATTATAGTAGGTTTATAATTATATAGTCAATAAAATGCTACTTTTCAGAGCATATGCTGACAGGAGAGAACTTCTATTTTGACTAGAAATCAATTGAACAGAAATTTCTGCTCATAATTGTACATGTCTGATGAATATAGACACTGAGCTAGCAGCTCACGATCTTTCAAGCTCACCCCCTCCTTGTCTGTACTTCTAATTCTGGCACCAAGTACAAGAGATGGATTCTTTTTCCGTGTAGTTCCTGGACTCCCATTCCCTTGTGTCACAGGCAATTGGGTTAGACCATGGGTAATGGAATATCCCTGGACCTACTGCCCCTGGGTATTCTCCCACACATAATAGAGCTCACTAAAAACAAGCTAATTGTATCTACAACCCAGGGAACCTTGGACCAGCTCCTTGTCAGCTACATGGACACTGTTGCTGAATATTTGGTCACATTGTACACCCCACATTTGTGCATTGAAAAATCTGTTTCTAATTATGGAGTGGCTCAGCCTTTAATCCTAGAGCTTTCTGTTTACTGTAAACAAGTACTTGTCGTGTGGATCTGTCCTAACTTACATCTATAATCCAAGAGGTTTTTGTACACAGGATCAAATAAAGTGAACCCTAGGTCAAGAGTCCGAGCAAAAAACCAGCTGACAGGGATTAAACAGAAGGGACATTGAGCTGAGGGGTATTTAAGACAGTGTGGAGAGCTGGGCGTGGTGGCTCATGCCTTTAATCCCAACACTCGGGAGGCAGAGGCAGGTGGATCTCTGTGACTTCTCGAGGCCAGCCTGGTCTACAAAGTGAGTCCAGTACAGCCAGGGATGCATAGAGAAACCCTATCTCAAAAAACGGAAAAAAAAAAAAAAGACAGCGTGGAGAAGAAGTTGAGAGTTCTTCTTTTGCATTTTCTCCTTCAGACAGTTTTCTCCTTCAAGGCTTTCTCCTCTAGGTTCTTCTGGACTTTTTGGTTTTTTAGCCCTGGGATTTTTTTTGCCTCTTGGGTTTTCAGCTGAAAAGGGACATTAGCTGGGGGGCTTTCTCTGCCTCTCTGAGCAAGGAGGCTTTCACCCCAGCACCTGGCTTCTGAGTCTTCACTGGTAAAACCAAATGACTGGGATATTTTAGCTTTTTAGAACAACAGATACCAGTCCTTGGACAGGAAGATAGAGGAGACTAGAGCAGAAAGACGCACCACATGTAACATAAACACTCCTCAAGTTGTTCATCGCAGGGCTCCAGAGCTTAAAAATAAGGAGCTCAGAATCACCCCACAGGAACCCCAAATGAACTCCTATTTGAGGCACGTGTCCCCCGTAGAACTGCCCCCACAACATTGCTAAGAAACATAGAGCTTCTGGAGCCTTCTTTGTCTTTGTCCTTACGGATTAGATCACAAAATGGTTGACACACCCCAGGCCTCTTTGCTTTTGTTCCCTCTGTCCTAATATTTGAAGTTCCTTCTCTACCTTCAGCTTCTACCTGCCCTGTGGTTTCACTGCAGTGACCTTGAGGTCCCTACAAAGGCTGCCCCAGCTGGTCACAGTCCAGGGACCCTCTCCGTAGGCCTGAGGAACTTCTTCTCATGCATACGAAAGATGGTCCCAGCTCAGAAATAGTTGGGAAAATAACAAGTAAACTGAGATATCATCACAGTCAGAAGTAGGCACACTGGCTGGCCAGCGTTGATAAACAGTCTGAAAGAGGAAGCCCTTGTTAACTATCAGTCAAATGTACACATTGCATACATATGCATTGCACCCACGTACTTTTCTTCTGAAGTCAAAAATCCAGCTTCTGTCTTTTACTTGCTTGTTTAATTTCTGTGTCTCTGGGGCCTTGCACATGCCGAGCGAGCATTCTGCCTCCGGGCCACATTCCAGTCTTCCAGGTCCATCCACTTCTAAAAGCAAATAAGCAATTTGTACTCAACAGGTACAAAAAATGTACCTGTTGGCTTTAAAAAAAATCCATCATGGAGAATTACCACTGAAGAATTCACGATGTGTGTGGGGTAGTCTCAGTATTCACAGGCAAAGAGACTTTGAGAAAGCCAAATCACCTCTTTAAGTAGAGAGAATGCCTCCCACTTGCCAGATGCTAAGGAATTAAACATGGTGATGGATGTAAAGGAACCCCCTGAACAGAATATTATATAAAAGTCTATCACTTATAAAGTGTCAAACAAAACAGGAGGACCTTGAGGGCTCAGATCCTCAACTAGCTACAGTTTATCTCTTTAGTTCTGGAAGTTTCTGTCTTTTAAAAACACTATAGGAAATAGATTGGCTTGCCATCTGCTGGAACTGAAAATTACAGAGAACCAGCAAGTTAAGTATGCCCAGCATGCCCAGCTAGGGCCAGTGAACCACGCATGCACGAACCTAAGCATGAACCAAACAAGGAAATCCCCAATAGGTAAGAAGGTGGTGAGGTGGGGTGAGATGGAGGAAGAGGCCATGCTTCTCCTCTTGGGTGCTTTAGTTGCTTTAACGATGCTGGAACTGATGTTCACCTCGATGGACTCTCAGGGGGTTACTGACATGATGAGCAGCCCAATGTGTGAACTGGGAAGAAGAGAATGTCAAAGCAGAACACGGGCTGTGCTTTGCACTATGGAGAAATGCGGTACTTTTAGGTGTGTCCCAGGAAGCAAATAGAAGCCTGGGAGCTGGGTGAGAGTGGAGACATCTTGGCCTAGAGAAGCCTTGCCAGAAGAGAAGTACCATTTAATCGAAGGAGGAGGGCAGTTTACCAGGCCAACACGGGGGCAAGATGGAAGAGAGAAAGACTAATTCTGGGTCAAGGAAACAGCATATGTTCACGTCCATGGGGATCTGGCAGTGGAAAGAGCCAAGGGAGTCAGTAAGAAGTGAGAAATCTCCAGGGAACAAGAGGTGGTAGGACCACAGCAAAGCCAAGGTCAGTGAAAGCAAGGTCCAGCAGGGCCCTGGACACCATGAGGCAGAGCCAGAGTCTGCCCTAGAGAACAGTGGAAGCTCTTCTGAGGAGTCAAATATCCGGGTGCCATGCTCTCTGCCTACAGCGTGAGGAATGGAATTGGAGTAGAAATGGGGAGACCTTATAAAAGACATGGGCCCTGGTCCTGGCAAGAAATGGCAGTGAGTTGAGCTAAGGGGCCCCTTTGGTTCCAAATTTTCTTATAGAATAGACAGGCCAACCCAGGCTTGGTTCCTGGGCTCTCTGCTTCCAACACATCTAAAACTGCATCATATGGTGCTCAGCCTGCCTCGCAGCCCAGTGCTGAGAGACTGTAGGTGTTCCAGAGCTGTATTGATAACATAAGCAAGGTTATTTCTGTGGAGGCTGAGGAAGGTGCAGAAAATTCGACTATCCACGGAGAGGGGTGACCTGCAGGCATGCAGCAAGTACTCCTGGTTTATATTCCAGACCACCAGCCACTGTAATTATACATTTTGCAGCCCGGCAAGGCTCAGTATCCATGCTCGCAGCCAGAGTCTGTTATAAAGGCTCTGGTCTTGGTTGGTTATTAACTATACTGTACGAAGCCTCATAAACACCTTTTTACACATACAGTGCAACCTTTCAATACAACAATCAAATGCTTTTCAACAAATTACAGTCTCCTAGAGGAGCAGGCCCTTGATTGCTTCCTAGAAAGAGGTGGAAGGAAACTTTAGACAGAACTTGTTGGAAGCATGATGTTTAGATCTGTGTTTGCTTTAGGCTGAAAATGCTAGCCTGGAGTTCAGGCCTTGGGTAGCTCTGGGGAAATTAGTGGCAATTAATCCAAACTTGTCCTGAGGAGAAAATCAAGCCACAGAAATAATTCAACCAACCCAATCTACTTGACAGATGAGGATAATGATGTAAGAGAGACAGTCACATTCCCTAGTCTCCTGGGAACTCACAGGTGGGACTGGATGGATTTCAGGACAGGATGCCAACATCCTCCTGGGAGTTCACAGCTGTGTTCAGATCTTGTCTTGGGTCAATGTTATTAGCCTGGAGTCTACTATCTTATGAGCAGAGCATGGACTCTTTATCCTCATTGTCTTTCCTTTCATTCTCCTATCCTCCCAATCAACCATTTCTGATCTTATGAAACCAGCTCTTTAGGTTCCATAGACAGTTGTCATACATAGGTTTCATAGTGTGACTTGCAGACCCAATGATGAGACCTTTTACTTTTGCCCACTAAGGACATTAGTGGCAAACCAGCAAAAGACAACCTACTTATCAACATATATGAACATGTGCTCTGTTTCCATAGTGTAGTGGTCTTCATGCTTGCCTAACATATATGAACAGGGTTAGCGGCGTTCCTGAAGGATTAAAAAAAAATTTAACAATCCAGAAAAGGATGAAGGACAAGAACAGAGAGGAAAGGGAAGCTAGAAACACTACTAAGCTTTCCCAAGGCAGAAGAAGATGTTCTGTGATGGCAAAGGAACTCAGCAAGCCCTAAGGGATGGATAATTGTGATTAAGTCATGGGTACAGAACTATGTACAATGGCTTTTTAAAAACAGTCATACTATTCCCATGTGATGATGTGCCCCCTCACCCCAGCACTTGCACTTTGGAGGCTGAGGCAAGAAGATCACAAGTTCCAAGCCAGCCTGGGCTATATAACAAACCAAAAATAAAATCCAGTGCTCACCAATTAATCTACCATTTCTTAGGGATATTCTACATAATACAGAACTGAAAACAAGACTAAAGGCGAAAAAATTAAAAAGCCCATATTCTGGTAAAGCATGATCTTAGAGGCAGATATGCCTCTGGTTTTGAAGTGGGACTGAAGGACAATAGAAGAAAGGAAGTGGATGGAAGTGGCTTCCAAGTGTGGGCCTCTGAGTCTTTCCTACTCACAGCCACCCAAGAGAATGGTGTGGTTTACTGGGGCTTCTACTCAATGTCTCTAGTAAATATAAAACAAGGATAGAGCTAAGAAATCTCTGTAGTTGGCTTTGCCACATGGTCCTGCAGAAGAAACCCTGCCACTCTAGACCTCAGCATCTCTATGTCCCCATGGGGAAAGTGACTGCTTTCCAGGGCTAACATCGGAATCTATAGCAAGAGGAGAGAAAGAGAACACGGGCACTTGCTTTCTGAGTTCAAAACAGAGACTCGAATATGGCTTCTGGCTTAGATGCTCACCAGCTGAGTGCTGTGGAATAGCCACAGCATCCTGGCAAACCTCTTTGGTGAAAAGGCATGTGATTGACCTTACAGAGCTCTATGAGGAGGAAATACGATCACAAGTGGAGAGATGTCAGTTCATTGTCTGCAAAGTGGCAGGTACTGAGTTCATGTAAAGTTGCTTCTCCCAGGAGACCCCATGCATTGACTGCCTCCAAGTGGGACAGATTAGCTCTCCCTCCCACTTGCAAGCTCTCCGTGTTAGGAGAGCTCTCAAGAGCAGCTTCCCCCAGCTCTCAAACAGGAAGAATATAATGAACCAGTCTGCACAGAATGCTACACCCATGCCTGGGAGCCAGGTGTGTTGCCTTTATCATCACTGTAGCAGGGCGCCCACAGAAACAGGCTGTTTGTTTCAGAAGGTTTTGTCCATGCTTGCCTGGACCCATGTGTGTGAGGGCAGAACATCACAGCCATAAGAACATATCACATGGGTTGTTCCCTTCTTAGCACATAAGAAGGAACCAAACTAATAAAGGAAAGGGGCAAGGTGGAGCCTAGAAATGCACCCCCAAGGACCTATTTTCTTCGTCTAGACCCCACCTCCCAACTATGCCATCATATTACAATCTCATCAAGTGACCTTTCCATTGGTTAAGTCAGAGCTCTCAAGAACTAATCATTGCTGGAAACACCCTCCTAGACACAGCCATAGCGACCCAGCTAGGTGAGAGTCAATCCCTGTAAGCCAGAAGTTCTCGACCTGTGGGTTGTGACCCCTTTGGCAAATATCTATCTCTAAACATATTTACGTTATCATTCATAACAGTAGCAAAGTTGCTGTTACGAAGTAGCAATGAAATATCTTCATGGTTGGGGGGTCACCACAATCATCGGAATTGTATGAAAGGCTAGCAGCATTAGGAAGGGTGAGAGCCACTGCTTCAACTGACAATCAAGTTTAGCCATCACAGTAGGTACTCACTGAGCATGATCCATAACCCAACTTCCTTTTAACCAAATATGATCAGTACAGCCATAGGACAGTCCCTAACTGTTCCACCTTTATGTCACTCAATACATATTTTCTTGACTTTTTTACAAATAATGACTGGAATCTCATGCTAAATCAGAGTCTAAAACAGAATTTGCTTCTTTTTAGTCTTTGTGTATATTAAGCACTAAAGAACCTCACCTTCGCTTTCCTATCCACCATCTGCAGTGCAGCCGCTGCCAAGATGCAGATTTTCATGAAGATCCTTACAGGGAAGACCATCATGCTCGAGGCTGAACTCCTCTCAGACACTGTAGAAAATGTCAAGGCCAAGATCCAGGATAAGGAAGGAATTCTTCCTGGTCAGCAGAGGCTGATACTTGCTGGGAAGCAAGTGGAAGACGGACGGCTACACTTCATCTGACTACAACATTCAAAAGGAGCCCTCCTCCATCTTGTGTTGAGACTTCATGGTGGTGCTAGGAAAAGGAAGAAGTCCTGGACCACTCCCAAGAAGAGTGAGCCTAAGATGAAGAAAGTTAAACTGGCTGTGCTGAAATACTATAAGGTGGATAAAAATGGCAAAATCAGTAGACTTCATGGACAGTGCCCTTCTGATAAATGTGGTGCTAGAGTTTTCATGGCTAGCCACACTGACAGACATTACTGTGCTGTCTGACATACTGCTTCAACAAAACAGAAGGCAAGCGGTTGGTTGTGCATGAGGTTGTGCATAGAAAGAAGGAACTAAGAAGAAAACAATAGAGCCTCATCTTCCTCAGTACCACATCATAGCCAACAAATATTAGTAAGTAAAGGGTCAAAGTTTGAGTTCTTCGTAGAGCCATTACAATTATCTACACCTACTGAGCCAAGTTGAAGAACCAGATACAAAAGTTTCAAAGTGATTTCCAAGGGAATGTAGGGGTTTTTCAGCCAAGATCACAGTTGCTTTCCTAGAGCTTACTATACATCAGGTTTGGTCTGACTTTTAGGCAGGCTGAGAGAATTCCACACCATGTCCTTATAATCTGCAGGACACTTCTCACATTAGAATGCTGCAGGATCAGTGTCTCCCAAATTACTTTTTAAAAAAAAAAAAGGAGGGGGGAGTAAGTAATCTGGACCCTCCCTTAAAGCAGGATGGAAAGCTCCCAGCATTGCACGACACCAAAGGAAAGCCCACAATCCACAAAAAAAAAAAAAAAAAAAAAAAGTAAGAAAGAAAGAAAACAAAACTAGTAAGCACTTTTGGCTTCGCAGGACCCCTTCCTATATCTACTCTGGTTTTAAAACCCCCCCAAGACAACGAGAAAAGCTCTAATTGGCGCCTGGAAGGAGGTTCAGCATGGCCAGTTGCTAGTAAAACCGAAAGCATTTATTTATTATTTAATTTGTTTGCCCAGGAGACTTTGCTCCTGATGGAACATCTGGTTTTCATTGTAGCCCAACTTTTACCTAATTGTACAGCTGAGGAGATTAAGACACGAGGGGTCACAGGCCGAGCCCAGTCAGGACCCAGCCCCCTATGAGAGCTTTGCTCCTTGCTTCAGGGTAGAGACCACACTCCTCGCCTCTGGTCCTCTGGTGGAGACCTATAAACGAAAAAGGAAGTACTCTTTCAAGTCCCTACATTGCCTCCTTCTGAGTCTCATTAATGATGGGACTAGAGGAGAAGGGTGTAGGAGGGGACCTAGGAGATGGGCAATGCTAGAGGCAAGAACTGCTACCACAGGCCATAGGCCACAGAGGAAGGGGTAGGGAGAGCAAAGATGGGGCTGCTCGTCTAGGTTCAAAGTCCTGTTCCTCTGTCACCAAGAGACTGATACAGAGCAAACACAGACCTTTGTCTAGCTCCTAGAGTAACAGGAAAAAATTCAATTCCCGTGGTAACATCAGGAGACTGGAAAGGAAAAATAATACATTCCTTCCTGTGATAGAAGCTGCCCCAAGGGACTAGGGACATGTTTGTCCCTTGATTCGAATCCATCTTTACCTCTTCCAGCGGAAACTTAGAGGGACTCTTTAACCTGCCTGAGCCTTACTTCTTACTCTCATTGCATTGTTGAGTTACACAAAGAACTGGTGTTCTTCATACACGCCGAGGATGTTTTGCATGTAAGAAAAAAAAGCCCAAATGCTACTGAAAAAAATCATATTTTATGTTCTATCCATTTCAAAAAATGAACTGCCTGCCCTTCAGGGTGACCAATGGTGTACAATGAACAAGAAGGGCCATGCTCTAACTCCAAGGGAAATAGGGAAGAACACAAGATCTTCAAAATATGTAATACTCAAGGAACTTAAAATCTGTAAGGGCCGAGTATCTGTTTCTGTCAAACTTTAGTCCACCAGGGCTAGAAGTAAGTAGCACATCTGCATGACAGAACTAGAACTGGGTTTTGAAGGATGAATGTGAGTCAGAGAAGACAGGTAGCCCTTAGAGAACATTCCAGAAAGCAAGGTTAAACAGATGTTTAGTTGAGCTTAGGAGAACATGGGACATTTAGATCAGTAGAGAAAGGACCAATAGGCTAGACAGATGGTACAAAGATAGACCATACAGAGGGATAGGGCCTATCTTCTCGGGCCCTTGACAACCAGGCAAATGTAAAGTGTGTGTCCGGTGACAACAGTTAGCTATGGATATTGTGCTAGTGAGGACCATGACTCAAGAGTGTTTGAGAAAGTCCATATGCACAAGCCATATGAGTAAAACGATCACAGACTAAAAACTAGGATGTTTTGGGGGTCTTCTGACCTTCCTGCTTGACAAAGACTCAATCTCCACTTCTTTAAAGTCGAGATTTAAAGTATTTAAAGAAACAGTCTATGTTTCTTTAAGGGGTATTGTCTCTTCTTAGCGGGTCCAGAACCATGGGCTGTTTCTCTGCATGTCTTTCATGTCCCACTGGCCTTAGGTAGCCACTAGTGTCTCTGTCCTGGCATCAGCCCAGCTCAGTGCAGCCCAAACCTGCTCTGAGGATTCAACTTGTTAATTAGGATGGGGAGATTTTAAATCACCTGTGACATTCTGACCCTTTAAGTCTATGAAATAATTGTCAGTAGACAGATACAATGGGGAGAAGCCAATTATACAAATGTATTAATGTTCAGAAATATGGGAGCCACATCCAAAGTATGAGATATAAAGAAAGAGCCGGTATTATGGTTTGGATCTGAAATGCCCTAAAGGTTTATGTATGGAAGGCATGGCTCCTGGTACCTTGTTGAGAGGTGAGGTCTGGGGAAATATACCTGGTTTCTACTTAAGTCTATGAAGAAAAAACCAACATCTCCATAGGGCCAGGGCTGAGGAAGAAATTTCTCCTCCATTCCCATCCTAAGCAGTGTCCAAGGATAGAAGGTGGGGACAGCCTTAAATATTTGATCATGCCCATCCCTGAGAAAGGAAAGGTTAAGGTGTTTTGAACCCTTCTCCCAAAAGGCCAATGGCTATTATTAAAGACATCCATTATGTCAGACCTACAAAATGTGTCTCATGACCCTGGAAGAGAATGGCTGAGTCTAGGCCAATGAGATTCAGAGGGCCTTTTCAGGGAAATCTTCCTGAGATCATCTGGTCTGGTCCTGTCTGTTCCTCTTCCAGCACAACTTGAAGGAAGTCTTGTGAATTAAGATAAATGCACAAAGAATAGTGTCATCACAAGCCCAAGCACCTTCAGGACTCAGTGTGTCTGTCTGGTCCTGTCCATAACCTAACACACATTCAGTGCTACTTGCCATGCTGTGTTACCTAGGCCTTGCACCCAAGTTTCCAGAATACTCCTCATTCCCTTCATCATTGGCTGTTCTGAAGGTAGGTTATCCCTATTACTATCAGCACAAAGCTTTTTTTCTCCCTTTGTGTACAACATGGAGTTACATCTAAGCTCCAATGGAAGGTTTCTCACCTTTGAACGTCCATCTCTTCGACCACCTACATACAGCACTGGATTCAAGGGTGGACACATGGTTGCTTTTCAGCAGGTACTGCTTAATTCTTTGGGACTATCGGCCACACATCTGGAGATCGAAAGGGTGCAAGTTTAACAGCGTCATTGTCTCAAGCAATGGAATTCAGGTTAGCTGGGACAAACCATGAGGCCATCTTGTTCATTTCCCAGCCATCTTTGCCATTAAACACCTCATGGCATTAATATATTACACCACTCACCCCTTAACCTCAAAACTCTGCTTAACAATCTTTCCACCAGAGACATGCAGTACACACGCACGCACACACTCACACACACACACATACATACATGCGCACACAATTCTTTTTGCTTTTCTGCCTTAGCAAGAAATACCAAGCTTCCCTAATTCTCATGATGCTTATAGTTTAAAAAGAAGCAGAAAGGATAACCCTGTAGATATTAGTTTCTGACTCTACAAGGTAGACAAAACCTTCCCTCTGCCTTTGAGAATTCAGCCTGCATAGGAAAGGGTGTCATGAATTGTGGAACAAGAAAATGTTAAAACTGCCTTTTAGATAATACATCTCCACTTTGGGAAGTAGAGATGCAGGGAGGCAAACACATTGAATCACTCCTCATTTCATTATTTTTGACATTGATTTGTCATTAGGAAAATTTATTAGGCTCTAGATTAAATTGATTTGAAGAATCATTAATTCATGGGATGAAGCAAGGGCCGTTTGGTCTCCTCACGCTGAAATGAGGCAATATCGATAAAACAAAAGAGAAACTAACAGAGCTGTCTAAAAATTCACCTTTTCCTACCAGGAGGAATATTTTGGATGTAAGTTGTAGGTGGATATTTTAATGGTCGGACTCCTCTAAACTATAACTGAAAGAAGATTTCCAACATCTTAATCAGGGTGAGAGAGGGACAGACACCGATTTTAGTGAAGCTATTTGGAAAGTCTCTCTCTCTCTCTTTTTTTTTTTACCTCATTTACCTAGAGAAGGGCTCAACACCCTGCTCCAAAGACACCCGGGAGCTCTATTGTCTGCTCTGAGTTTTGCCTTCACGTTCTCTTTGCTGTCACAGTATGTTTCATTTGAGTCACAAGTAACCACGCTGTATCAAGCGGCTCCTATAAGGAAGACTGTTGGCCTGATTTTCCTTCTCAGCTCTTAGGACACATTGTGGGATTGAATGTAAGTGTCTGTGGGAGAAAAAAACCATTTACCTGTCTTTGTTTCCAGTCACCTGTTCCTGTGATTTCAAAATAAAATCAAGATTAATGCCCACCACCAGCCCTTCACTGTATTTATTAATCCTGCTGTTTGTAAATGATCAAGAGCCTTCAAGATAAAGGACTAAAGCTCAGGATGGTGGCACACACCTTTGATTCCAGCACTTGGGAGGCAGAGGCAGGCAGATCTCTGAGTTCAAAAACAGTGTGGTGTACATAAAAAGCTTCAAGCCAGACAGGTCCATGGTTCAAGCTTCAAGCTACATGGTTGAGACTCTCTCAAAAAACAAAAACTTCCAGGTAAACAATAACATTATTCTTCCAGAAAAGTTGAAGCATGTAACCCAAACAGGCCTAAAAGGAAGTAATCAACATCGCTGGGGGTCAGGGTTCTGTCTTCTCTCCCTTGTTCCTTTTCTTCTCCTCCCTTCCTTCTTTCCTCTGCTTTTCCTTCCTCTCTTCCTTTCTTTCATTCTACCCTCCTTCAAACTCTTGCCTTTGTCTGTGTCCACCCATGGAGAGGAACCCATTAATTCTGGATTAATCCTTTCTGTATAAGGAGCCTGTGGGTTCGCCAGGAATACTGGCAAAGTTTATCAGTCACAATGTTCACCAGTTGAGTGGATTTGACTTGGGAGAGGAAATGGAATTTCTCATTCTCTTATTGTCTCATTCATCAGCCCCATCGTCTTCATGCCCACTCATACTTTCTGCCCACTCATTAAGTCACATGGACCAGACACAGCCCTTGCCTGGGGTCAGCCCTTCTCTTAAGGCCAATTCTTTCTCACTGATGCTCTCCTATGGTCTGCTTGGTCAGCTGTTGCCCATGCTGAGTCTGTGGGATGGCAAATGTGGTTAAGGGAGATTCGGTCACTCTTGACTCCTTTAGAAACTGTTGCAAACGGCTTGGTTTTCTAGCCAAGTACCAGAAGGGCCCAGACAGAAAATGTCGGCTTGAAGAACGAGTGAAGATTGAAGTTTAATTTCACAATTTACCACTTTAACACTTGAGATCCCCTAGGCTTCAGAGAAACCATGGAATAGATAGGGCCTGTAGCATATTATGTACGACACCGAAGCTGAGAGACATCCTGACTCACCATGAATGAGGCCAGAGAAGCCCAAGAGTCCGAATGACACAGCACTTTACAGTAACTGAATTAACAAAGAAAAGGGCAAAAATGTAATTTCACAACCACTTTAGAATTTAAACACATTGCACACTTGCATCTGAATTCAGTGTGTATGAGTGTTTGTATTTGTGTGTGTGTGTGTGTGTGTGTGTGTGTGTGTGTGTCTGTGTCTGTGTCTGTGTGTCTGCGTCTGACAGTTCAAGTTTCCAAGGGAAGCAGCCCTGACCTCAGCTAGATGGCATGTCCCAGAGAATAATGTATCTTGGTGGCACAGCCATCTCTTACATTCTGACCCAGCTGAGGGTTTTGAGCACCTGCAGACCTAGTCCTGCACAGAAATGTTAGTTCTTTTTTTCCTGTATTCTTCTGTGTTGTCAGTCTCTATTTGGATCTTGCAGATGAGAGACAAGGTGTAATAGATCAGAACATACTACAGTCTTTCACGGCATGTCCTGGAGACACAGGCTTCAGAAACAGTTACAGAACTACAAGTGGAAAGAACTGTTCCCTTTTTTGCAACTCATTGGCACTGGTGAAGTCACCATCCAATCCTTGCAAGCATCAAAGTTCATGAGAAAAAGCCCAGAATATGTACCAGGCACTGTAGTCAGTAGAAGTTTATGTCTCACTTGCCTAATGAACATGCAAAAATCAGCATTATCGTTGTTAAACGTCATCATTCTCATTTGACAAAGGAGCAAACTGGTATCTCCAAGGATGAACAACCTACCTGGAGTGACACTTCTTAGTAGCAGAGCCAACCTCTGTCTCTGATCTGAAGGGTGAATGCAAGGCAACAGGAATGAGCTGTTCTGCTGTACCTATACTATGCCTTGTCTCTTGCCATGCACTTTGCTAGGATGGATGGGTAACTCTGGGACACTGAAAGGTAGCGAATGCATGGCTTTCCAGGTTTGCCCATCTTCCATCCTGTCTCTTAGTAACCACTGACAAACTGAGCCCTGGCTGGGATCCTCATCCGAGCCTTATGGATGTTGGCTGGGTTCATTAATGCCTTTGCGGTTCAAAGATGGTCAATACTCTAGCCACTGCCTCCCATCCAACTGAATGAAAAAAAAAAAAAGGAATTCAACTTCTTCCTGTGTTTTGCTAATGCACAGTATGTTGTGTGGGTAATTTCTGGTCTGGCCAGTAAAAACCTCCGGGAGCCGCTCTTTAGCTCTTTAATTATGAACTGTAGGGGACTCCACAAAATAAATACTTAAAATGTCTAGACAACCAGTCATCAGAGGAGGATAATTAACTTCAAACATTTTAAATTGTTGGAGGAATCGTTATGCACCTCTGTAGTTCCTTTTGGGACCCTCTACCCCAGTGGTGTGTTTGCAGCCAGGACACTAGAGCTCTGGCTGAACCTTCCTTGGTACAGACCAGCCACTTTCTCCATCTCTAAAATGACAAGCAACAAAATGGCCAGAGAACAAATGCTTAAAAGAAGACCACTACCTTTCTAAAAACGGGAAAAATATCCCTGTTTTTAAGTTATATCAAAGCACAAAAGAACACTGTAGCTGACTAGGAGAAATAGTATTTTATTTAATGAGTCTGTTTTGTATAGTTTTGTCTTAATTTGTTGTTACTTTAAAAAAAATTAATTGCAGCCGGGCGGTGGTGGCGCATGCCTTTAATCCCAGCACTTGGGAGGCAGAGGCAGGCGGATCTTTGTGAGTTCAAGGCCAGCCTGGTCTACAAAGCGAGTCCAGGACAGCCAGAGATATTCAGAGAAACCCTGTCTCAAAAAACCAAAAAAAAAAAAAATTAATTGCCATTTTTTTGTAAAAGTCAGGTAAATTAAATTTGAGACTGAATTTGAACTTGAGGTAATTCTAGTCCCTTCAGATTTGCTTTGAGGAAGCATTTTTGTCTTAGTACTCTTGCTAGGGTTTTGTTTTTGTTGTTGTTGATTAATATGTTTTTGAGTCTATAGCCCAGACTAGCCTCAAGTTCTTTATGGATCTGAGGAAGATGAACTTGACCTTCTGATCCTTCATGCCTCTACCTTCCATGTATATACTACCACATCCAAATGTAATTTTTAAGCTAAAAGCAAACACTTCATGAAAGAGGTATCCCACGATGTGGATCTGACAATGAAAACTTGTTCCAAACAGTCCTTATGCAGACCCAGGCTCCTGTCTATTCTTTTCAAGGAAAGCAACATGGAGCCCAGAGGCCTGGCTGTAAATTAGGTCAAATCCTGGGCTCAAATAGCTTTTATTTAGGCGGTGAGTGAATCTTAAAACTTGGATCCATGTTACTGCAGAGCTGAGCTTAGTTATCAGCAGAGGAACACTGTTAAAAATTCTACAAGCATCCAACGTTTCATTCTTCTTACAGCCTTCTCCCGGGAGATCATCTTTTTAGAAGACATCAAGTATTATAAATTCTCATCTGACTCCAAAGCCATTCTCCTTTCGATGAAGGAAATGTAAAATCAGGTATTATTTAATAAAAATTGTATATAACAGTTGAAATGATCACGTTAATTGGGACGGCTCTAATTAAAGGTGAGCTCTTATTACATACATGTACTTTTGAAAAGCCGTAATTGTCTTGTTCAAAGCCACAGAATATATTTAGGAACGTTCAATAACACAATTACGTTAATGACATAAGCTATTAAATATGATTGATGGCAAAATTGGGGCCCTCTTGAGTCTGTACCACAGAAAAGCACACACTGCTTTTGAAGATGGTACCTTGAGAGTCAACGAGAGAGCCAGGAAAAAGAGTCTCCTACCACTCAGGCCGGCATTCTGCAACAAATGGGCAATATCTCATTAATAAAAGATACCTCTTGCATTTATTCTCTCTTGCTTGGTGAGTAGATGGAACTTAACCCGTCTGGCTGTTCAGTAATCTTATTCCCAATGAAGTCAGGAGGAGGGGCAGCCAATGACAGTGAGACTCATCATCTCTAGGACTAGTTAGCAAACTGCAGTAGCAAGACTGAATGCGGTTGGCCAGGCAATCATGGAAAACTTGTGTATTTGCCTGTCTCTTCCATGTTCTGCCACAATCATGTACCTCAAATGAGCATATGTGCTCTCAGAGAAAGACAAAAATGACAGGAGAAGGACAGGGACGCTTGATTCTCTGATCTATTGTGTGGGACAAAGTCCAACGGATCAATGTCCAGAGAGAAGAGAGTAAGAAGGCAGCCCAGTATCTGGGACCAACTTTCATCACTTTCAATCCCCTACAGCCTTCTGTGAGTTGAGACGAGGAAACAGGATCTGGAACTGTAAGCGCAATGATTAATTTCAGATGCTGGCCTGGCACATTTTCGAATCACCTAGGAAGGTCAGCTTGTGGGTTTGCCTGGGAAGGATTTTCATAATGGAGCTCATTGAGGCAGGGATCTGAAGATCTACCCTGAATGTAGATGGTAGAGAGAGTTAACTGAGCATAGAATGTCTTCGTTGGGTTTACTATTGAAGCATGGTGACCAAAAGCAACTAAGGGATGAAAAGGTCTATTTGACTAACACAACCTGGATCACAGATACAGAGAGAAGCATGGCAGGAACTCAAACAGGGCAGGAACCTGGAGGCGGGAGCTGATGCAGAGACCATGGAGGGGTGCTGCTTACTGGCTTGCTCCTCATGGCTTGCTCAGCCTGCTTTCTTATAACACCCAGGACCACCAGCCCAGAGGTGGCCTCACCCACAATGGCCTGGGCCCTCCACAATCAATCACCAATTAAGAAAATGCCCTACAGGTTTGCCTGCCTGCATACAGCCTGATCTTATGGAGGCATTCTCTCAGTTTCTCAGATGTCTTTTAGCTAGTGTCAGGTTGACAGGAAACTAACCAGGACAGCATACATGTATCGATTCATTGTCCTCTGCTCTTGACTGTCGAGATATTATGTGTTCACTCACAGCTGCTTCCCGTTGCTGTTGTTTTGACTTTTCCACACTGATGAGTTGTAACTTGGGTAACTTGTCCCCAAAATAACTTGTCCCCAACGTTATTTTTGTTCGGATATTTTGTCACAACAACCCAAGGGAAGCTAGGATAAAACGTAGTTTCCTACGTAATAAGTCAAATGCTCTTCCAACTCTAACACACACGTCAAAGGACTACGGACTGGGCTGCAAGATTCCTTGTTATCATGAGGGGAGGTGCTAGCTAGCTCATATTTGGATAACACCCCAGCACATATTTACTGTTGCCAAGAGTCAGGCCGGATGCTTGGGGAGCATCACACAGTGACTAGTGGAAGGATGCTTGGAGGCAGAAAGTTACTCAGAAGACAGCCTTGAGCTTTCTAATTCTGGTATGCACGTGTGCACTTGCAGTTGATCTCCTCCCCATCCATTCCTGGCTCAGCACCAGATGTTTCTCTCTCAGGAAAAAAATCTCCCAGGCATATTAAAGAGCTCATGCTATTCTTCTAGAGAGCTGAGGATCCGGGGAAGTTAGGCAATATGTGCTGGGATTCATAGGTTATGTCAAGAGTCAGCGTCTAAACCCAGGCCCTGCCACTCTGAGATACTACCCTTAGCCACAAGGATGTAGTCCCAAAGAGAAGCAGAACAGGAGGTGACAGAAGGCTGATTCTTTCCTGCATCTCCTGCATCCTCCCAGTGTTTATCTGAAGCATGTCTCAAAAGTGTTCATCACACAAGTTCATTGCTTTTCACCATATTGTTCTGAGCTATGTAGAAATAGATGACTCACTGTGAGAACAGGGCAAGGGGTGCTGAATGTTTGCTACATCGACTTTCAGGTGCCCAGCCCGCCTGTCTTTGTTTCTAGTGGAAAAGATTAGAATTCTCTTTCTCCTCTTCTACCAACCTGACGTTCAAGATCCTGGTTTGAAGTTTATCTGTCAGAACCCTGGATCACACATAGGTGGTGAAATCAGTGGGCACACTGGACAAATATTTTAGACAGCTAATGACTGTTGATGACAATTAACTTCTCCCAGGGATGAGCCCTTTGTTGGTTTTCCAGGGCAGGGTGGTCAGCCCTGAAATCATGCGCACACAAACAACAAAAATGGACTCAGCAGGTTGTATTTATATATATTTGTGCATATTCACACACAAACACGCATGCATACCTATACACACACATACACACACACATGTATGTGACAATAATAAAGAAAAAGAGGCTATCGACTTGAGGGAAGGGGAGTGATTCAAAGGAGTATAACTGGAGGAGATGGAGGGAGGAAAGACTGGGGAAAGTGATATAATTCTATTTCAACTAAAAACATATTTAAAAAATAAAAAATTAAATGTTAATAACTAAATAAGCCAAAGTGCATACATACATAAGACCAGTGACCTTCTCATTTTACTTCATCTTCTTTATTCCTATGAAGCCTTTCTGTCCCCAGTCCTGCTTTGTCTAATAGGAAAACTGTTCTACTAGCTTTTTTTCTGTTTGTATTTGTCTTTCCCTGGTACCTTAGACCCCAGCTCAAGTCTCACACTGGTGGCTGAGCTCAAGTCTTCTCAGATAATCTGGGTTCGTTTCTCAGTCTCTTAAGGACAAGATGATTTTTGTTAAATTAAATACTAAAGAGAATGTCTTGAAATATGGCTATCTGCTTATATGATGTCTTAGATATATGCCATTTCTATGAAAGTTTGAGATGTTCACTTACCCTTTTGGTATTGACTGGGGCATGCACTAGTAACAGATATCCTCAGATTCTGTCAATGGAGACTCTGTCTGACTTTTAGATCTGGGGCTCCTGGTCAAGGGAGGAACTTCCTGGTCCAGTCCTGGGTCCAATTCCTATCTCAACCTGGGAGCTGAGAAATTGGTTTTTGTAAGCTTCAGTCCTGGGAGAAATTTTTACATGTCTTTTCTTCAGCCTTCTTTTACATTAACCACATCCCTAGTTCTGAAAACTGAGACTAATTTTAGTTTTCCATTTCATCTGAGAAACTTAACAGAAATTGGAATTAATACTTATCACAACCCCACATGGCTGTACCCACAATGTTGTATTCTGTTGCTTCTAATCTATACACATGAGGACCTCGTCTGGGAAATATGACATCTTTTTCCTTTTCTTATTTTAATTGTATTTAATAAAGCAGATAACAGGCAGTCGCCTTCTTACTGTTCTTTGTTCTTTGTGATAGAACCTCGGAGACTTTTCTACCCTGATCTTCAGCAAAATCTACCTCCAGTTCTCTACTGTGACCAAAGATAGAAGTTGATTTAAATTTGAATATATAAATTCTTCTGGCCAATGAGATGAGAGGGGAAATCTGAGCAAAGCTCCTGGGAAACATTTTCTTGCTTTTAAAATGAAGCGTACAAAAAGTGGCTGATTTTTCCACGTAAGGACACTGATGTGTTTGTAAGGTATATATACTTTTTGTGATAGCAAAAGAATCACTTGATGATATAGCCAATACTCTGAGGAAAGGAGAAATAAAAATGAGAATAACCTAGACCCCTGATGATGTCCAGTCACTGACTTAACCAGCTTGGAAGTCATCCTCTTTCATTACTTATGCCATTGAATATAAGCAACTTTCCTGTTGTTTGAGTGGGCAGTGCTATTTCTTTCTGCAGCACATTGTAACCAACAAGCCCATACTAGCTTCCTTTGGGTGGGCCTCTGCAGCAGAAGCTATGTTGCCATCTCAGCTTTATAATTCACCCATCATAATCCTGAACTCTGAGTATTCTTGGTGATACTGTGAGACATGGGAAATAAGTTGTCACTTACACAACATTCGCAGTACTTTGAAGAACAAATTAAAGAATTTTGACTATTATCTAGTTAGTACATTTTTTTGGGGGGGGTTGGTAAAATGAAGTGTTCTCATCCTAGCTAACATTTATTTAGTGCCCATGAAATCCAAACCCCACATTAGGAGCTATAGTGGCAGGAAAAGGGGTAAAAAATGGGCCTTTCTCCTTAAGCACCCTGATGTGAGAGAGAAAAGTTACGATAACAGCATAAACTGTCTAAAGAAGAAAGACTGCAAAGTGATATCAGAGGTCAAAGTAAGACAAATATTATTTGGATTACTATTTATTTATTTATTATTTTCAGCATTGATCGAGGCTACTCCCATCAACACCCATCCCTACATGAAGGTTGGACTAAAGTAGAACAGAAATATTCTCTTTACAGTTAAAGTGCACAAATTAGCTTCTGAAGCTCCAGTTCTAGCATTTCTTTGAACATCAGGAAAGCAGTTATCAAATTTGAAGAAATTCCTTAGGGTGGTGTGTTCATTAAATGTGTAACCGTGTCAGAGTGCCACCACACTGAAGGTTACTTTGCAGCCAAGTGGTGAGAAAAGAAAAAGAACCTTTAGAACAGTCAGCCACTGACAACATATAAAGTGAAAATTGAGCGTGTTCTCAAATCTTTACACGTTTCTCTGACTGATCATTGGTTCCTCCGAGTGCTGGAGGTTTGTGTGAAACACGCCTGCAGGCTACATATGCTAAAAGTTAATGGGAAAATGTGCACCAGAAGTCAGATGGAAGAGCCTCTCAGAGCAGTTCTTTCTGTGTCCCTGCTTGTGGAGCCAGATCATCAGTGGCTTCTGCAGACTTAAACTATAGAGGCATCCCAATGTTTACCCAAAGAGATGGGGCGTTAGCTGGTTGTCAAAATCGGCACCTACAGGTCCACTTCATCTTTGCTGGTTCCAGCTTCATTTGATTGTCTTTCACATTTAAAAAAAAAAAAAACTTTTATCATCTGTAAAGGCTAGAAGGAAATTTTAAAAAGTGAATATGGAGGTAGCTGCTTCTGGATGGATGTCTTCTTGATATTAGACAAATGGTCCTATATTTTAAAATCAAGTGCTTTGAAATCATGTATGGTGGGACACACCTGTCATTCCTGCACTCAGGAGAGTAAGGCAAGAAGACATTGTGAGTTGGACCAGCCTGAACTATATCACAAGAATCAATCTCAAAGCAATGACAAAGGAAGGATCGATAGGTAGATAAATAGATAATAGACATAAAGATGATAAAAAGATAATAGATATATGATAAATAGATGACAGAAGATAGATAGATGTTAGAGGAATAGATGATAGATATATGACAGATAGATAGATAGGTAGATACATACATACATACATACATACATACATACATACATGATTGATAGATAGATAGATAGATAGATAGATAGATAGATAGAAAAGATAGATAAGTGGTTGATAGATTATAGACAGATGATACACAGCCAATAGATGGTAGATAGATAATAAATAAATGTTAGATGATAGGCAGCTAATAGATGATAAATAGATGATATAGATCATGATGATAGATAAATGATAAATTAATAAATGATAGATCATAGACAGATGATTGAGAGTTGATAGATGATAGATAGATAAATGATAGCTAATAGATGATAGACAGCTAATAGGCATATTATAGAGATAAATAGATGATAGATGAATAGATGGTTGATTGATAGATTATAGATAGATGAAGGATGGATTATTGTGTCTGTATCATCACCTGGCTATCTATAACTATGTGACAGGGTCCTTTTACAGATCTGATTGACAGATGCGTGGTTCTGAGTAGTCTTACTACATTAAGAAACAGACATGAGGAAGAGCCTCCCCTACAGATTCTGTGGACTAGACCCCAACCTACCAGCTACTTCTCCAATCAATTACTTTTGTTTGTTCAACAAGTCCAGCACGTGTCTTTAGTGCTATCAATACAGATGCTAAGATCATAAACAACTGGATGGGAATAGAAATAATGAAAACAGAGTGTGAAATCCCACAAAGGCCAAAATGTAAGGCAAATGATTCTTTAAAGAGCCTACTGACAGGTGTGTCATCCACTGGAATTATGTCAACGGTCGATTAACTTGAGCATATCTTTTAAAATTATGACTAGGATTGTTCTTTCTCTGTGTTCCAGGAATTCAATTCTCAAAATATGTAGCAAAAGAAAAAAATTCAGACACAAAAGCCTATGAGAGTTGCTTGTTGCAACTTATCTTATACAAACAAAAAGTAGGAAACCAATATCAAATGTCAAGAGTAGAAAGCTTAGGTAAGCCATGTTTCTGATGTAGCTGTTGGATGTAATACTGTGCACCCACATTGGTCAACATGGATTTTTCTTTAACATATGAAGCTGGGGAGTGAGTAGGGGTATAATTTCAGGATAATAGATGTAGCTGAAGTATGGTCCTGTAGTTTGGACCTAATCCTCCTCTTGGCATATCTGTTAAAAGTTTGGCCGATATGGGGCTATTGGGACATAATGGACCCTGCAGCTAGTGGGTTCTCATACGAGGTATTTAGGTCATTGGAAGTGAAATTACAGAGGAGGTTGTGGAATCCCACTGCCCTTCTCCATCTCCTTGTTGGTGAGGTGAGTGGTTTCTCATGGCCACATTCTCTGCCATGATTTTCTGCATTCCACAGTCTCAGAGCAACAGAGCCCATTGATCATAGGCTGTACTCTTCAAAACTGTGAGCCCAAATAAACTTCTCTCTGTATAAGCTTTTTTTGTCTGAGGGGTTTTGCTACAGACATTGAAAGCTAAACACACTGTACATGTTCAATAAATTGATTGTGAAACAATACCTTTTCTAAGTGAACAAATTTATCAATCTAAAAAATCACATAAGACTTAGAAGTTTACATCCAAAACTGGTTAATGTTATCTATCTCTGGGCAGATAAGAGGATTGGAAGAAAGACTTTAGAGTACAGTTTTTATCTATTGGAAAGGTTTCCATTTGTTTACATGAATTTAATATATCTAAAAATAGATGCAAATAACAGGTAATGTTATTCTGTGTGGTTTAAATTTAAACTTGCTCCAGATAAGAAAGGATTTGCATTGGGGCTGGAGAGGTGGCTCAGGGGTTAAGAGCACCTGTTGCTCTTCCAGAGGACCTGGGTTCAATTCCCAGCAACCACATGGTGGCTCACAACCATCTGTAATAGGATCTGGTGCCCTCTTCTGGCGTGCAGGTGTTCATACTTCAATTCAGAACATTGTATACTTAACAATAAATAAAAATAAATCTTTAAAAAAAAAAAGAAAGAAAGGATTTGCAATGGTTTCTTCATAGCCCACACATCCTTAAGCTGAAACCCTGTTCTGGGCACTGGGGACTCTTAGAAAGAGTAATGATGAGAGATATATTAAAGCCTCTTTCTTCTCTCCTTCATGCCTATGTGGTGTCAGAGATCAAACTACAGAAGTTACAGGCCTGGGAGATCTGCTTGTCTGCACCATTTGACTTGAGGCTGCCTCTGCATTCTGTCACATGCCCACTTGAGGAACAGCCTCGGCTTAGTAGAAGCAATGGATTTACACACTGTCCTTTAATGTTTTGACACAACACAGAGTTGATGCATAGGCCAAGACAGCAAACGGTGTTGGGGAACTTTAGATGGACCAAAAGTCCATGAGATGAACTGGGCGTGTTCAGGTGTCTGTAGAAACCCGGCTAGTGGCTTAAAAAGACATCAGCAAGAAGTTCCAGGGAACTATGGGGGATCAGGTGCTGTTGGGCCAGGAACCCATCCTTCCTTTAAAGTTGCTAACTCTCACACCTTTAATGCTAGCACTTGGAAGACAGAGGCAGGTGGGTTTCTGTAAATTTGAGGCCAGCCTTATCTACATAGCAAGTCAGACAGTTACAGGACAATCAGGGTGACATAGAGAGACCCTGTCTCAAATTAAGTAAGTAAGTAAGTAATTTAAAATAAAATAAAATAAAATAAAACAATATCTATGGCCATATATATGCTGACAGAAACAATATCTAAAACCAAACAACAGGAGAGTGAGTTCTAGGACAGTGAAATGTGCCCTGTGCGTGGATCTTCTGGAGACAATTGTGCATTTATTGGGAAATTTCCAGGTACCTCCTAGTTCTGTACACTAAGGACACCACTAGCCTCCTCCCGTAGAACATACCCATATACTTCCGTTCCATCACAGCCAGATAATGCATCTCTGAAGGCTGATGCTACGGGGAGAGGAAAGGATGGCGGTTGTGGCCGCAGTTACTTGCTCTTCATCCAGTGCTTCCCATGGACAGGTCTTTGATCTGCTGGGATCCGCAGCTGAAAGAAATCCCCGTAAGAGTCATTGTCAGGGCCTCAGAGACCAGACAAAGAATGGCGCTCTGCCCAGCTGCTGTAGAACTGATCTCTCCTAAGGCTGGTCAAGGACCAAGTCCAGATGGGTCTGGAAGAGTTGAGCCATGTAACACTTGGTGTCTTGGTGTTGAACTTGCATTTAATCCAAGAGGATCTGTGCACCAACTGCATGGCTTTTGGTTTGCCTGCCTGCTCACTAAAACCACCTCTTACTCTCAGTCAGACTCATTCTATTTCTTAACACTTTCATTTGCTGTGTTTCATATGACTCTCACATATTATCTGTAAGGGAACCTGGGGGGGGGGATGGAAATCTCACTTTCATAAATAAAATAAATCTCAGTGGTTTTCCTAAAGTCTGTGCCTGGCAACTCCTGGGACTACCATTTGCATTAGACCATCACCTTGCCCCCTGTCCGTGACCTCTTGGCTTCCTAGTCTGACTGTGGCTTCTCCCCAAATCCCAACTTCTCTTAGGCAAGCAGCCTCTCTCTTTTCTAGCACCTACTGATTTATCACCACAGTCTTCTCTATAGACCTCATCTGCCCCTTCCACCTTAATCTTCCAGGTCCCACATCACATACTGTCTCCCAGGAAGCCTTCTAGCCCCATATTCAAATAATCCCCTCATCACCTTAAGCCCCTTCATTTCTGTCTTGGCTCTCACCACCCTGAGGACATACCTTGCTGTTGTAGATGATAAAATGAACAGAATTATGTTAAAAGAACATGTTAAGAGTTATGTTAGGAGAAAACATCTTCACTTATTCAAAGCCAGATTTCTCTCTCTTTTTTCCTTTTTTAAAATGTAAAATACTTCTTTCATACTATACAACCCAACTACATAGTGCCCTCCCTTCATTCTTCCCAATGCCCTGCTACATTCCTTTTTCCTGATATATACTCCCCCTCTATACCCTCTTCAAAAATGAGAAGGCTTCCAAGAGAGGACACCCAAACACAACAAAACAAGATACACAAAGACAAGGCAAAATCCCTCATATTGACACTGGACAAGTCAACCCAATAGAAGGAGCTATGAGCTAGTGTTCTACTGAAGAAATGGGACTAGATAGATAGATGACTGACTGACTAATTGATTGCTATATATTTTAATTAGCATATATTGTATAAAATAAACATTTTACTATGAGTTTAATACATGCAGATAATGTTCTTTGATCCTATTCACCTGCCCCTCATGTATCCTTCCTTGTCTTCCAACTCAAATTTCTCTTCCCTTTCCCTGAAAGTCCCCTCCTACTTTTATTAATATTTTTCTAGACTCTGCATGTAAATACATGATGCTTTGTATTTATGTATGTATATATGCATGTATGTATGCATATGCATATAAATTCCCTCTTGTGTGTGTGTCACCTCCAAAGAACTGGCATATGTGATTGGCAGGGCTGGTAGGTTCAAATTTGAAGGGTTGGTTTGAAAACCTGGAAACCCAGGCAGGAGCTGGCACTCAGTCCACACATAGATTCTTATTAGAGGCACCTAATTTTTGTTAATTAGCCCCTTCGACTAATTAGATAAGTCATCCATTCTCAAAACTGTTGAGAATAATCTCATTACAAAAGGTCAACTGAGTGCAGTTGTCCCCACATGTGCAAAACCCTTCAAAGAATCACCTAGCTTAGTGTTTACTTGGGCTCCACAGCCTAGCCAAGCTGATGGATAAAACTGACTGCAACTGCTTCCTCGTTCTTACTTTGTTGGAATGAGAGTCCATGAAGAGAGAAGTCCTTGCTGTCACATTCACTTTTTCTCTTTTGTCCCTAGATCCTAGCAATTTCTGAGTGTCAGGGCGGCCATTTTCCGCCATGTGGTTCAGAAAAGTCCAGGTGACATGGCAGGGTAGCCAGCCACAAGGTGGAATCTGCTGGGGACTTTTCAAGCAGCTGTTTGTATTTCCCTTAACTCATAGGAAACAGAACTTGGTGCCAGTGTCTGTAAGCCACTGTTTACGTCCTGTGTATCTCATAGGAGATACACCCCACCCCCACCCCCGCTTCTTAGCTAGCTCTAGACCCTCCACCTTTCTTGAAAGGCTATCTGGAAATGAAAATGAGAATTTGTCAGAAAACCTGCCCTGGTGTGGTCCTTTGAGACAGAAGACCTCGAGACCCAGGGAATTGCAGCATACAAAGCTGATCATTAGATGGAGCCAGGGCCAACTATTCCCAAAGGACTTTTCTGTGTCTTGAAAGGGCAACTGAACTGCTTTGAAGACACCTCCCCAGTATGATGGCAGTTGGAAAGGAAACTCAACCCAGCTTAATGGTTTGACCATCTTAATCATTTGTGATCCATTTATATGATTTGGCTAGCTTTTTAAATTAGCATCTATTAATTGTAAAAAAAAAATAATGGCTTTCATTATGACATTTTCATACATGTATAGGATGCACTCTGACCCTATTCACCCCTGAGTAATACCCAGAGCTCTTCCTTCTCTTGAACAACACTCTAGTTTCATTGATACATTTCTAGATTCTGCATGTGAGACAAAACATGTGATATTTGTCTTCCTGTTTCTGGTTTAGTTTGCTTAACATGATGATCTCTAATTCTACCTATTTTCTTGTAAATTATTTCACTATACAGCCAAGTCTCTCTACATCTATCTATCTATCTATCTATCTATCTACTATCTATCAATCATCTATCATCTACTATCTATCAATCATCTATCTATCCATCTACTATCTATCTATCTACTATTTATCTATCTATCATCTATCTATCCATCTACTATCTATCTATCATCTATCTACTATCTATCTATCATCTATCTACTATCTATCTTCTATCTATCATCTATCTATTATCCATCTATCATCTTTCTACTATCATCTATCTTCTATCTATTATCTATCTATCTACTATCTATCTCCTATCTACTATCTATCATCTATCTTTCTATCTATCTATCTATCTATCTATCTATCTATCTATCTATCTATCCATCGTCTATCTATCTACTATATATCTACCTACCTGTCATCTATCTATCTCTGTCTCTATCTCTGTCCCTCTCTATGTCTCTCTCTCTATCTCTGCCTGTCTCTCTGTCTCTGTCTGTCTCTCTATTTGTGTGCATGTGTGTGTGTTCACATTGTCTTTAATTTCATAGCTTGACAGTTGTAAATAACAGTGCAATAATCATAGATCTGTAGGTACCTCTGTTGTGTGCTTTGGTATCTGTTGGGTTACATACAAAGGCATAATATAGCTAGATCATACGACAGCTCTGTTTTAGGTTTTGAAAGTCACTCCACACTGATTTCCATTCTCATTAGTGGTATATAATTACCCCCCCCCACACACACATGCCACACCTTGGGTCCTTACCAGCATTTGTTGCTGGCTTTTCTTTCCAGTTGTTAGGCATTGTGACTGGTGTGAAATGGAATCTCAGTAAAGTCTTGATTAGCATGTCCTTTAGAGTGAAGAATACTGTAGTAGTTTCTTTCTTTCTTTCTTTCTTTCTTTCTTTCTTTCTTTCTTTCTTT